>JAEANM010016351.1:0-13303 GCA_017656035.1 Myanophis thanlyinensis
TGTCTTTTCTTTTCTTTTCTTTTCATTTCCATAACTCACAAGTGAAACATTTAAGGAAAGCCCTAAAGTCCTTATTCTCTGATTCCTCACACTTCTGGTCTTCAGCCTTTCCTTTGATTTCTCTCTCTTAATGTTGAAACCCTTTGAATTAATGTCTGTAGTCCTGATACATCAAATTTCTGATGATTGTGACATCAGATCATTGAGATAGAGAATTGTATGTATGTATGTACATATTTATTATGATGAGGGATTTCCTTATTTTCCATAGAACAAAATAGTCCTTTATCCAGGTATTTATTTTAATTCAAAATAGTCTGTTTCCCCAGTTCCTGAAGACTATTGAAACACTGTGTAGGAGAAGACCAGGCTGAGTCCAAGGGAGGGGTCTAATGCGTCATTAGTCTCAAGTCCCTTCACGCCCACAAGAGATCTAAGTCAAGCACACCTTGAATTCCGTTGACTCTTATCTACCACCAATTTGCTTTGACTGTTAATTAAGATTCTTATAGATAGTGTTAGCATACAATAAACCTATATTCATTTGAACTGTCTGGAGTCCTGATATCCTGTGCTTGACACATTGCTTTATTCTTTTTGGTGCTTATCATTTTTAAATAGGTTTGGTTAGTGCAATACCGTTTCACTGGGCCTGAAGTTTATTCTTGGGTTTTTAAGGCTTTTCAAGCTCCATACTGATAATGGAGGCCATAAAGCTCCAGCTATTGCTGCCTGATTCTCATTCAGCGTTGGCAGCTTTCCTCCTCGTTATATTAGGTGGCCATGAAAATTTATCCTCATCTTCACCTACCAATATAGGAAATTGAAAGACCATTGCTTTTTCTGACACATTGTGATGATTAGAAATAAATGTTCTACTTTAATACAATTGACTTCTGAGATAGCAAAATGAAATGTTGATATTTGAATCCTTTTTAAAAATCACAAACCTTATTTTCTGTGTTAAAACTTACATTTCTTTTTAATTTTAGGGACCCATAGCAATGAGAGTTGCAAAATTGGCCATAAATCAAGGAATGGAAGTAAGAAAATCTATTTGTGCATACTATTTAATCTTTTTTTTAAGAAACAAAGTAGATGCAGAAATTGTATACTTTATATATATGGATCAAATTTTATAAAACAGTAGTTGGATGTATTGTCTCAAGCACAGTATGGAAAGTTTTGAAAGCTGAATCCTATCCATACCTTCTTTCTGACTACTATACTTCTAGTCTCATTGCTTCATAGTATCAGGAAAGGTTGAATGTGACCCAGCTATTGCACATAGAAAAATACGAATTTTGCAGATTCCTCTCATATCTTACTTAGTCCTCAGTTTGAAAAGAGTAAACCCTATAAATCAGCTTATTTATTCTTTAACTTTAGAAAGTCTGCTAAACTATGTCTTTGTTCATTTTTGAATTAGTATTTTGAGCACAATTTATTTTTATCTGACTTGCAAATTTCTATTTGAATAAAGACAATATATTTCTTTTTTATTCTCACTAGGTTTCTGAAAATATGTATTATAGCACAATTATAATACAAACTAGTACCTTTAGATTTCTTAAATGTTTAGTGAATACTATCTTTTTTATTTTTATAAAACATGACCAAAAGCTATTTGTTTAATATAATTTTATTAAAAGTTTTAAAATCAAGACTAAAAAGTAATACAAACTAAAAGTAAGAAAAAATAATAAGGAAAACATAAAAGAGAATTAAAATGCAAGAAGAAAAAAGTTGCAGAATAATTGAAAAGGAAGTGACTTCTAATCTTCTTTATAGCAGTTATAAATACAACTTAGATTTACCTCTTTCTGTAAAGTTATATTTTGACTCTTATTTTTTTAAAAAATACTTATTGTCAAAACTAAAGATCCTAAGTTTATTTTTTTCTGCTTTATGCAAAAAGTTCACAAGGGATACCCAAAAGCTATCTTCTGATATATTTTGTGATATGGTTTTTTGAAAGTATGATATTGATCTATGTATTGCTTTATATAAGTACTGTAAATATGTTATTTATAGTTAGTTTTGTATCCCCGAGTTCTTAAGGAATATGAGAAGCATATAAGCACACAGTAAATGTACTCAGCAAAAGTATTTGTGAATTTTTATTGAAATAGTTCCTCAAATGGAAATCCCAAATGGTGCTTTGAATGCCCTTAATTGTATATGGAGAATATATCCTGTTACATGCACTTAGTTGTTTTAGAATTTGGCTGATATTGAATTGCTGTTAAAATGTGGGAAAATGTTAGGGATCACATGATTTCTCATATTTTTCTTATATTTCATTTCACTATGACCACTTATCCCCTGTGGCCTTGTATACATAAATGTTTTATATGGTTCTTCATTTTAGTTTATTTTTTTAATGTTATATCAGTGACTTTACTGTGATGCATATAAATTATACAGTGATGCATATAAATTAGTCATAAAATGGAATGCACTATGCATCATGTAGCTGTTAGAATATAAATTCTTGGAATAGTATGTTGACATCCTGTTAAAAGTACTTTAAAGATATTAGCTGGATTTGTGTATATTGGAATACATTTTCAGTATAATAAAACACTAAATAAGATTTCAGTGGCTTACCATGAGAATACAATTAGATTAGGGCCACAAAATCCTTTTTAAGTACAACATCTTTATACTTTACACAGGTGGGGAACCTATGACTCCCAAGTCTGTTAATCACAGCAAACATAACCAGGCCTGAAAGCTATTGGAACCTACCACAGACGTTCTTAGGAAATTGCAACCTAAGAGTCTATTGAAGTTTAGCCTCGACTATTGTTATTATTGATAAGAATATCATTTTTGCACTAGTATGCAAAACATTTCCAACTCTGTTTAAATTTATTCCACTTTTGTTGTTATTTAGGTAGATCTACTAACAGGTTTGGCAATTGAAGAAGCCTGTTATGCTCAGGTATGAAATTACAATTATCTTTCCTTGGTGCCTTCCAAAACCCCACCCCTCCCTGCCAACTATTTTCCATGTTTAAATATTGGTAATATGCAGATCCCTATGTTATCACCCAGGATCAAACTAAATCAGTTGATAATTCAGTTTTGATGATGGGGAATTATGAATATTTGCTTTGCACCACATGTACCTCACTTTTTGGCTGAGAACTTTATTCATTTACTGTTCAATTGTATATATGCCTGCTTAGAAATAGGATAATTCCAGATTAATATATACACGTTTGCAGTGTTAGAGTGCTCATGTTGAAATGAACACTTATTCTCATGAATCAGTAATGTTCTTAAAAATTAACTTTTGGCCTATCTTTGTGGGGGATGCCAGCATTATTTAGAAATGCAGACATCACAATAGGCATCCAGATCATGGTTGTCCCAAAGGTGTTTTTTCAAAAGGCAACTGGACTTTGTTTTTCCTTGAAGACGTTTCACTTCTCATCCAAGAAGTGAAATGAGAATGAGAAACAAAACTTCTTCAAGGAAAAACGAAGTCCAGTTGCCTTTTGAAAAAGCACCTTTGGGACAAACATCTCTGTTTCTCCTTGTACTGCTTACAAACCCTGTGAGTTACAGGCAAATTTGTAATCTAGACCGTCATAAGAGTCTTCCTCACCACTGCATTATTTTACCATTGAAATTTATCCAATTAACAATTATGTAATCTGAATAATAACTTGAAATAGATCAGCAGCATTGTGGGTACCAAGGCAATTCTTATACCCTAAGAATGTCTGGGAGGTTTTGAAGACTTAAAGGGAGGTGGGCTTTTTCATTATTCTTGAATGCACCATACTAATTCGGTCTAACATGAATTGAGATTGGTTTATTTGATTAAGACAAGCTTCTTCAAAAGTGAAACTGGAAAGAGCCACCCATTGCTGTTCAGTTCTTGCAGGAGTATTTAGTTTTCCTGCAAGACCAGTTTTAAGAAACCACACTTCACAATTTACATCTTTGTTGCAAAATTAATAGTTACATATGTTCATTCTTTTTTGAGAGATCCTCATTTCAGAACGAACAAAGGTTTCAGTTTTATCCTGTCCTGATAACCAGCAAAGCTTTGATTATAGAAGAGCATGATTGATTTAACAACAGCTGCAAGCATTTTATAACCATGGCTCAGCTTACGCTTTTTCTTATCTTTCTGCTCACCCATACGTTTGGATAATGTTAGTATATAAATGTAACTAGTTTACAATTATTGAAAAAGATGTTCTTCTTTATAGACTATCCCAACAAAAGACAGAATTGAAGGTCTTCTTGCTTTTAAAGAGAAAAGACCTCCTCGCTACAAAGGAGAGTAAGAAAAACTTCTTTTAAAATACAAATGAATCAAAAGACTTTAGCTTACTCTTTGCCTCAGAATGTGGACTACTGCAACTACGGAAGAAAATGTAAATATCCATATTGATATTTATAATGTATATGTCCTGAAGGCTTTTCTGTGAAATTACAAGGTCATTGAATTCTACAGCCTTTATTCCACATCTTTGAATTGTATATCTTATCAATTAAATATATACATTCCTAAAGAGAATTAACAATGTAAGTGTTCTGCTGTTGGAACAAAATAATTCTGCACACCAGACACTGTAGATTATATTGAATAAATTTATCAGTAGATCAGCAAATGCATTTTTATTCCATCTGAATGTGTAAATTTATGACATTTCCCAAATCGATAAAAGAACAACTGGAAGTATATTTATATACTCTTGAAACAACTGTACAGCTTGTATAATTGTAAAGAGTTATTCTGCATATTAATTATGTTATGCTTCCATCATAGGATTTTAACAATAAAACCGAGACTGAAATTTAGATTTTGTTTTTGGGTTGGGATTATTTGCATGCAGCATAAACATTATGACTTGAACTTCTTGTGTGTGTATATAATGACACATGAGTTTATTATTGTGTGTATATAGGTAGTCATTGACAATTCATTTAGTGGCCATTCAGAATTACAACAGTACTGAAAAAAGTGACTTATGACCGTTTTTCACATGACCACTGCAGCATTCCCATGATCATATGATCAAAATTTGGATGCTTGGCAAGTGGTTCATATTTACCATGGTTGCAGTGTCATGTGATCCCCTTTTGCAATCTTTTGACAAGCAGAGTCAATGGGGAAGTCAGATTCACTCAACAACAGGGTTACTATCTTAACAACTATGGCAAAAGTTGTAAAATGGGGCAAAACTAACTTCACAAATGTCTCACTTAGCAATAGTGGTCATAAGTCGAGGACTATCTGTACATGTATATACACACACATAGAATCACACATACCCACATAGCAGTAATAGGCATTCTAACTGCATGAATGTAAAATAGAATTAAAATAATAAATGCATAGTTAAAATACATTAATAAACCCAAATTAACAATAAATTAGATAGCTTTGTCAAAACAGACAAAGAACATTTTGGCTTATCAACCTGTACATTTTAAGTGTGTAGAGGAGTCTTAATAATTAATTTAAAAACAATAATAGGAGACCTTACCACCTTACATGGCACATGCCTAGAAAATTGCTCATACAATTTGCTGCAGTTGTGTTGCCTACTAAACAAAGCTCTTCATTGGAAGGCAAATAAACTGCAATTGCTATAAAAAAAGTGACAATGCCAGCCATGACTTCTACACTCCCGATGGCTCCAAAAAAGCACCACAACATATGTCTGCTTGGATTTCTTGCAACTTTAGAAAGCAGCTGCATTCTGCTGAGGAAGTAAAAAGGAGCACTGATTTTTGTTTTACAGATAGTCCTCAACTTATGATAGTTCATTTAGTGACCATTTGAAGTTACAAGAGCACTGAAAAAAGTGACATATTACCATTTTTCACACTCAAGACAGTTGCAGCATCCCCATGATCACGTGATCAAAATTAAGGCGCTTGGCAATTGACTCATTTATAATGGTCGCAGTGTCCTGGAGTCGTGTGATTATCTTTTACAACTATCTGACAAGCAAAGTCAAAGGGAAGTCAGATTCACTTAACAATCGTGTTATTCACAACTGCAGTGATTCAATTAAAAACTGGCAAAAAAGATTGTAAATGGGACAAAACTCACTTAACACCTGCCTTGCTCTTAGCAAAAGAATTTTTGGTTTTCATTGTGGTTTTAAGTTGAAGACTGCTTGTATTATAATTTACAGTTTAGAGATGCATACAAAGTTTATTTAAGGCAACCCCTCCTTTTTTTAAAAGAATTGAACAAAGATGAGATAAAAACTGCAGTTAATTAAATACGTGTTGCATTTCAGAAAGCTTTTTATACAGCTAAAATTTACAAACGATCATGAGTATGGCCAATCTTTGCTTTCTTAAAAGCAATAAAGGGGCCTATAAGGATTTTTATGCTCCTAACTTAATACATTATATTACCATTCTCTCTGTGCAATCCACTTCCATCTTAAATACTAGAACCAACATCATATCTGGATTCATTTGCAGCTTTTTAATATCATCTGCAAGCATTAAACATATTGATAATGCCCAAATTTCTTATTTTCTTTTTGTCTCAAAGCCCTTTGGTTGTTAACCTACGTTGGATGCTAACCTTTGTACCCACTATATGAAATATAGTGAAGAAAATATATGAAGGTTTCATCTATGAATGCACTGTATACCAGTTTTTTGTTTACATATTTATTCTGTTATATACCATTGTCTATTATCATTTGTCTATTTTGTATGTTGCATGTCGGTAATAAAGGTAAGAATGGATCAAAATGAAATAAATATCCTTAAATTTAACACTCCGCTTTTTGATTAAATACTTCAGTGGACTTATCACTATGCTTGATGACAGACCATTTTATCTATTATAATTTTAGAAAGAAAGAAAAAGTCTCAAAAATATTAAAATTCTATTTTAATTATGTAAGATGTAATGTTTAATAAAGTTATGTATCCAATTAAATATATGTAACTCAGACTAAATAGTTCTAGTGTATAAAAATAACAGAAATTATAATAATTGCGTGTTGAATGTCATTCATCGGAATTGCTTATAAAGGGATACAAAAGTATCTCTATAAATCGTAATATTTAATCATTGTGATGCTTTATGTTTTTAAAATTATCTTGATTTAAGAAAATTATTTATACATACATCATTTTTCCTTCATAAGAAGAATGTTGCTATTTATTTGCAGCCCTTTTATCTGGTTATTTCTGTGCATAAAATATTATGGTATCTTAAGTTGTAATGAATTCCAGGGGAAAAATTATCCACATTAGGCAATAATTTATCCTATGTTTCTTCCTCATTTTTCTTTAATTTTTATTGATTAATCATTTGCTAAAAAGAAGGGGAATAAATTGTCCATTGCTTCAAAATTTGTTAAGCTGCAACGTCAGTACATAATCTTTTTCTGCTGATTCCATTTGCACCCACCATGTTAATCTCAAAGCAAAGTAATTTCTCAATCTTTTTAATGTTTTTTTTTTGGTGGTGGTGGGGAATCAGATGGGAGAAAAAAGTTGTTATTCTTAGACCCTATGCAAGTAAAGGGATTTATACTCATTCAAAAAATCCAAATCATTATCTCTTGCTGAAGTGAATACTCAATTAATATATTATTACTCTTGTAGATTAATTATCTCAAGTGGAACCAAAGCACGGACTGCTAATTTTTCTAATTGCATTGTTCCAGTGTGATATGTAGAACATAATCTTTAGAGAGCTGTAGCTTTGAAACTCAATGGCTTGTCAATATGTAATCACTAGGTGAGTTACACAATTGGATTTATTGCTTGCCATAGTTGCCAAGAAAAAATGCCCATTTCGCTATATTTGCTTGTTTTTGTTCTGAAACTTTAGAAGATCAAATAAGTAGAAATGAAATTTACTGTGAGAAAACTGGATTTATAGCAAGACACCATAAAATATTTGGTATTATTGGAAAATAAATATCCTTGATCTTTTATGGGATCTTTTATTTTACTTCTACACATATTTTAATTTCTTTCCTGTTTAGAGAATTTATCTTACTGATGTGATGAGCAAATCTATTGTTTATACATCAAATTACCCACCCACCCACCCCAAACTGCAAAATTGGGCTATGTTCTATACCTAAAACAATCTAAACAAAATCACTATTTCATTGTACATTTTTGCATATAGTTTTAAAAAGGAAAATAAAAACTGAAACTAATATAATGGAAAAAATCAAAATAAGAGAGAAAACAAAGTTGAAGACAGAGAAAAAGGTAGAAGAAAAATAGAAAATAAAGATACAAAACAGTTTCCACCCTTCTTTATTGTTAAAAGTACAATTATAAATTTGCCTTCATACTCTAAAACAACATGATTATTTTTCTATAATCTTCTTTCAGATGCTCTCATTAGGGGTCACCACAGCGAATCATCTGTTTCCACTTAACTCTATCCTCGGCATCCTCTACTCTGGCCCCAATTACCTTCATGTCCTCTTTTAGCACATCCATACTTCTCCTCTTTGGCCTTCCTGGTGACCTCTTGCCTGGCAACTCCATCTCCAATGTGCTTCTACCAATATAACCACTCTCCCTCCTCTGCACATGTCCAAACCATCTCAATCTGGCCTCTCTGACTTTGTCCCCAAAATAGCCGACCTGTCTGTCCCTCTGATGTGCTTGTCCACCAAGTATGATAAAATGTCCCTTTTTGTTGTTCACAAGGACTCAGGAGGATTCTTGTTATTTTAATGAATTCGTGAAGAAGATTCCAAATTTTGCAATGTTGATATTCAGTTAAGTACCAGATGTTTTTCAATTTCTTATGAACATGCTTATTTTGGTGAATTGCACTTTAATTCATTTAAGGTATTTGGCTTATATTGGTATTTCCATTTATTAATTGTAGACTCAAACTATTTTCCCAGCTGGTTGAGAATGGAAAAAAAGATTGAAATGACAAACATAAGTTGGGTGGGAGCCTGGAAGACCAAGAAAGATTCAGCAGCAACATATCATATCACTACGTGAAATACTCCTGGAAACATAATTGTCCCAGTGATGAAACATATAAGTTGCACAACTTCCTTTCTCTGTGTCTTCATCAACATTTCATCAGCATGTATACTTTTGGTTCAAGCATTTCTGTTGATTAACTCTTCCAAAATCATTAAATTTAATTCTAGACAGAGAAACTATTGTTATTTTTGTACCAGTTTTTAATTCCCATTGATGAAAAACAACCCACTTTATTTTTTTAATGAAATTTGGAGAATTACTTGTGGATGAAGTTGTTGACATCAGAAGTCATGTCTAAAATGTACAATCCATATTGTCTATTCCATTAAGTGGAGGTGGGAGGGGTCCCCCCCATGCTGATAGACACAGCTTTGCAGTGATGTGCCAGGAATAGATAGATAATTGTGGACAATAAACGACATTAAAGCCAAATGTGGGGAGAACACATTGTCACAAGTCTCATTCTTAGTTAATTTCTTCTTCCCTCATCCCTTCTCTTTTTCTTATTAAAAAATATTTCAGATGGAGGGCGGATTTTTTTCCATCTTAAACTTAATTGCCAGTAGGTGATGGATATTTTTAAAGCATGGCATCATGTGAGAACAGCTAAGCTTTATTTCTCTATTGTCTGTCAAAAAGCAACAAGAAGAATTGAGACATGGCAATTTGGATTTGAAAGAACCTTATCCGTTTGTGTCCAAGTTCAAGAAGTTGGCAGTTCCCAAAACTGCCCTCTGCTTTGTGTTAAACTGATGAAATCTACATTATTTTGCTAGAACAGCAGTGTGTACCACTTGCAAAGCAATATATTGAGAAGAGAACAGATTATACATTCAGAACAGTGAGCATCTCCTTAGCCAACAATTTATTTTCCATACTACAAGTAAACTAAGATCAAAAAATTTTCAGACCAGCACTAAACTGGAAACTAAACCCTTGCAAGACCGAGTGGCTTTGGGTTTGGGGTTCGTTAGCCGAGGGAGAATTGTCACCTTTGGTCTTGGATGGGGTGGCACTACCCAAAACAGACCCTGTGCATAACCTGTCCAGAGATTTCTCCTTCTTGATTCCTGCTCAAGAAGGTTCTCCTTGACTCCTGCTCAAAGAACGAGTGGCAGTCATGGCCAGGAGGGCCTTTGCTTCAACTGTGGGTTGTGCACCAGTTACGCCCTTTCCTGGATCAAGAGACTCTGCTCTCAGTCACTCATGCCCTAGTTACTTCCCGTCTTGACTATTGCAATGTGCTCTACATGGGGCTGCCTTGGTTCTTTAAACTGTGTTTCCATCTCTGCAGTCTAATTTTAATTAATTAAAATGGATAAAAATTTAGAAATATTTATTATAAATTATCCAGGGTTTTTCCAATATTCTCTCTCTTTTCTATCTATACCTAATTTAGCAGAGTTTCCTTATCCCAAATCTATATTCTGTCTTTACTCCCAGCGAGTTCATTGCAACTCCCTCTCTTACTATGAGAAGTAACTGGAACTTCTAGGATATATCTGGAGTATACCAAGTTGGGAAATTACTGGTGGGAATCAGTGGGATTTTGTCATTTAACAACCATGTTCAGGATTTCATAGAAGAGATGCCATCAGTTGGTAAAGATACTTCTATGTGCTATCTACTATCTACAATAAGTGCATGTAGGGTTTGTTTTTTTTTTACAAGCCCTAGCTTTCTTTGTTCTTTCTAATTAAGCTAAGTCTAAAGTATTTGTGCAAAGAGTTAAAATTATCTGGTGCAGCAAAACCTTTTTTATTATAATTATAGCATGCTTGCCTGAATGGTTTCGCAAATGTTCTTTTCAGTAATACTGGTAGGAGATTAAGTAACAGCTTCTTGCTAATGTTATTGCTCAAGAACTTCAAACACCATTGTTCTGTGCTGAGATTTGATATGGCATGCATTCTTTTGGCTGTCTTTGTTCTTCTGACCTTTATACCTCTTTGGCAAATAAAGCAATTGTGTGTGATAGTGCATGTGTGTGTACATGTATCTATAGGAGTATGTGTTTTCTCTCCTACAAATGCCAGGAACCATTTGAAGTCTTTATTGATTCCAGCTTTAAAAAGTAATGCTCCTAGTGGACAATGTGGCTGTGGTTACATTTATTACGGCAGAATGCAAGAACTTGAAAGCTGCTTCTTAAAGGTTAAAAAGAAGGCAATTTTGTCTTCCTTCATATCATCAAGTTTAATTATTGGCATTAAGTCCCAGTTGGCAAGAACAGCACGTCACATGATGGATCCATTTCTGTTTTAGGAAAGGTCAGCATATGGCATAAACACTTTGTCTGTATTATGTAGCCTTGTACTCTGATCACATAACACATGTTTTAGAAAGCATTATGCAATGTTACGCTCCTGACTAATGACTGCTTGCACAAGAAGTTTTTCATTAGCCTGAATGTTTATATCCTGGGAATGATTAACTTTGTGACATAATTCTCAACATATAAATATGAAAGTCTCAAAACTTTTCAAACTCACATTTCAAAAATGAAGACTTTTTTTTCTTGGTAATGTAGTTCAGCTTCAAAGTTCAGAAAAGAGCTTTTTGTTTGGGAAAGGGCATAGATGATTTATTTTTGGATTGCAAAGTATTACACATGATTAATTTTGGAAATAGTGACAATCATACAAGTGTAACTCATTTTCTTTGTTTAAATAGTCAGAAGTCTTTCTTCAACAATCAAGCTTAGCTATTATTTTCTGGCCATTACTACTCTCATAATTAGTCCAATTATCTTATTTATTCTTGCTTTTTATTAACCCAGTTGAAGATTCTAATGATTTACTTATTTAGGTACTTATTGTTATATTTTAACTTTGAGCTTTTCTCTGGATCAGAATAATACAGAATAATATTTCCCCTTATTTTAACCTCAAAACAGCCCCCCTTGAGTTGGGTCCTGTGTCATGCAAGGATCTCCATAATGAAACAAAGACTTGGATCTATCTATCTATCGGATAGATTCTATCCCATGCCTTCTTTGAACATCTTTATAGCATACCACCCATACTCTCAATGACTTCAGGCCCGAGATCTGCAGAATTGCATTCAAATCAGTATGCTAAGCTATGAAACATAATTTGTCACACCAGCGGTATTTACATACCACATTAAAACCTAATATATCCCAAGATGATTTAGTATTAGATCCTAGCCACTGTATCTAAATAATAGTCTTTTTAAAAATACCTTTCTTTATCAAGGTTGGGCTGGTTAGAGCTATTGATCCAGCTATTGATACTGACACGGAAAGAAGTAACATGCTATCCTTTCCTCTTGCAACTAATTTTGCATATCCCCAAATTATAGAAGACTATTTTTAACTTGACAAAGGCAGCATTGCCTTTCCCCTCTTCAGTGAAATGTTTGTCAGCCTCAGCACAAAGAATGAGTAAGCATTGCTCACGTAAGTTCTCCATAGGAATTCAGTGGGTCTGTTTGTAAAAAGGGTGCACGACCTCGGTGAGAGATGCATCCATATTCAGCTGGGAGAGGCAGAACAAGAATGCTACCACAGAATAAACTGCAGCTACAGTCAAAAGCAAATAAAAAGTCAAACATTGACTTTAAATGAGTTCTTAGGAATCTGGGCAATACTTCTTCCTCCATTCCAGTAATAGCAGCAGGGGGAAAAGGAAACAGTTTTGGTTACCATTGTTTACTAGTATCTGTGCAAGCTCACTCTCTGTCTTTCTACTGCCTGGGTCTACGTGCGAAGCCAGCTAGTTTTTCAGCTGGGATGATGAAATAGCATGCCTTCCTTCTTGGAATAGTACACAGATAAGAGGCCACTTGTTATGCTGAAGTTTCAAATGAACTCCATGGAGAGTTTCAAAACACTGTGTCACAATTTGATCAGATTTCTTTAACAATCACTTTATTACAGAAATCTGTGAGATAAAAGAAGGGAAAGATGATTATGTATGTGAGGCTGTGTGTGTGCAGTGTTTTCCTTTGTGGTTTAGCTGTTTTCAGTTTGCTAAATCATGATTATGGAGATGTTAACTTTTATAAAATCTTGCCTTTCTGGTGTCACAATATCCCGACTAAAATGTTTATTTTCTTGCCCATTAGGGTTGTATTTAGAAAAACAATTGCTGATGTGGTGAAGAAAATGGTAGTTGCCAGTGGTTATTAAAACAAATTGGATTTTGCCATTTAAAGTCTTCCTGGAAAATGCTGAAGTAAGCTGAATCTCATTATATTAAGGAGACTTAAAATTTCCTAAGATGAGGCACAATTGGGTACTGATATACAGCAACTGTATGAACTTAAATCCTCTGTTTTGATCATTTAATTTTAATTTTTAATT
>JAEANM010016352.1:0-13302 GCA_017656035.1 Myanophis thanlyinensis
AATATCCTTCAGCAGAAACCCCGCCCCCCCCCCCCCCATTAAGAATGTCCTTTTAGATCTTGACAAACACGCTCTCGCTGGCTTCCCCAATACAAACCAGCTTATCAATGGAGTCTACGAAAGTTGAGCTATGGATTCCATCTTTAGGAAAAAATGGCTCGAAACAAAACTTACCAGTCAGCCCCCATTGGCGTAATTGCTCCTCTACAACACTTTGGCTTCCCTGTCTGGATCTGTATTTGTTAGAAACAGTTTGGAAAAAGTAAGACATCGCACCGGCCTCAAAGCACCAAGCTCCGCGATCCCTCCTCCTCCTCCTCCTTCGGCAATTTTCACTTTCCAAAACAGTTACCGGAAAGAAAGCAATGGGCAGGCTTACATTTGCACCGAAGACAAATTCCTTGTGTGTCCAATCACACTTGGCCAAAAAAGAATTCTATTCTATTCCATTAGGATTGGCTGGTTAGCAAGAACATCGCGTCGTAATTGGCTTTTGCGGGAACGTGGGCGTGTCCTAGAAATACCATCATTCTATGGAACCGTGACGCTGCTCACACGGGCCTTTCGATATTTTGTCTGCGGTTTTGTTTTTATTCTGCATTGCCTTCTTTGCTGGAGTCGGTCGGCAGACTATATGCCTGTTTGTATACAGTATAACACTATTGAACAATGATCTTAAAATCTATCTACAACAATGTAATATGATTAAAATTGTGGGTTTTCCCCCCAAGAGCAACGAAGCGTCCTCTAGCAGATTTTCCACCCAAGGATATTGGATCGATTCCTACCCAAAATTGCTGTAAATTTTTAGTAAAAATAATAGGCTCTCCAAACCACATTTTAGCCTGTTATGTCGAGGGAATCCAGGCCGCGTGGATTTCTCTTGCGACACCCCCACCACCCCCCAAATTCGAGAGAAGTATTTGGCATTTATCCGTCGTCGATAAACGAAGAAGTTACTTGAAGAGAGCAGAGTAACAAGACAGAATGAATGTCCCATATTAAAAGTAAGAACCATGTGTCGGGTCCCGAATGACGCTAAACCGTAGCTTCTTTGCTCTGGCCGTTCCGCCCGCCCTGTTAAAAGATGGCGCCTTTTGCCATTCACGGACTTCTATGATAGCAACATCCCGCTGCAGGAACTGAGAGGAATTGTGCGGAACTAATATTGCCTTATCACTTAAGTTTTGTCCCCTGAGACAAAAACGTGCCTGCAGAAAACAGTTGCCTAGCAAATCAAGCTGTTCCGCTACCGCTAAATCATAAAAACAAAACAAAAAATAGATAACTAATGACAACCCAAGTCTTGCCGCTATTCTGCTGTATGTCAGCGAACCAGGAATAAGGAGTTAATGGATAACTTGGTATGCTAATCATGGTCTAAAGCAAACTAAAAAGGCCGCAAAAAGAATTGAAAAATATAATGTATATTGCGTACATCTTTTAAAAGTGGTGTCGGTGGACATCTCCCCCATTGTGGTGCAAACGTGCGATTAACCGTCAGCGAGGCGTTGGGAGGACAGCTGCACGTTGCGCCATGGAATTACGAAAAAATACCAAGCGGAGGCGTCAAAATCCGATTCCAAAAAATACCTGCTTTCATCAAGCTCCGCCTCCAACCCAGTTAAAATCTGCGAGATTGAGTTAAGCCTTTTGTATTCTCTTCCTTTAGCTTTCTGCTGATCATCTTCTCGGTGCCGCACCGGCCACCTGAGTCATGAAGGGCGAAGGCTGGCAACTATCGACGGCGGCCTGGGGAGCCGCGCTTTTCGTTCTGTTTTATTTAGGTTTCTTGCGTCGCGTTACTGGTGCGGCTGGCACCACTTTTCACCGCCGGCGGTCGGGCCGCTTCGAAAAATCTTGTGGTCCTCCGGTGGACGCGGTGAGTGAGGTCGTAAAGACAATTGGCACGTTTTAGGCACGGTATTCGCACCATCCATGCCATTTCTGGTAACATAGATTATCTGCAGGAGAGGAGCATGGAGGTGCTGAGCAGTATAGTAGCTGACGGTTGGACACGACTTAATGGCTGACGACAACGACAACAGAGTATACTTATTCAAGCTGCTACTTTTCGCTGTAGACATTATAGGAGAGTTGTGGTGGCAGAAAATCAGGAGTGTAGTTAACTTCCAATTAACACATTTTAGGAAAACGTGTAAGCTTTCCTAATCTGATGAATCTCAGGAAGGTTGTGCGTTTTTATAAAATTGTCTTTAGGACAAAAAGAGCTGAAATAAATGGGCATTTTATTTGGAGGTCATTTTAATTATGAGCAATAATGCATATAAGGGCCCCTTTGCTGTCCCAGGAACTCTTCAGCAAAGGACAGTACTGTCCTTTCCTCAGACAGTAAAGATGACAGAAAGCAAGTACGAGTATATAAAACCAAGCTGAAAGGCAAACTCACAATTCCTTATTACCTTACTTATTTCAGCCATGTTATGCAAGCAAACTCATTGCAAAAGGCAAAAACACAATAAGTATATACCAGCGGTGATGAATCTTTTACTTACCAAGTGCTGGTTTACTTTGCGTGTGCCATCTGCACTTATGTGCAACCACTCCACATGCGCTGCATGTGCAACTGCACCATCTGTGCATGCATGCAACTTTTGCACATGCAATGCGCACATGCTGTGCACAGGCACTCACGCACACATGAGCAATAGCGTGTGCTTGCACAGGAGAGCTCCGAAGACCAGCTGGATTTCCTGCTGCAATTGCACACACACATAGCAGAGGCCCGAAGATCAGCTGGGTCTCTGCAATCTGCAATAGCATGTGTATGGTCAGCTGGAGGTAAGTTGGCCAACAGCTTGCAAGATGGCTGCATGCCACCTTTGGCGCCCGTGCCATAGGTTCACCATCACGGGTAGATAACATCAATTCAATTCAAACCTTTAGTGTCAGAGTACAACATGTGTACAATGAGATTGACTGATCCTGCCTCCATGCAGCCCCCCAACCCAATACAACTCACAGTGAAAAATAGAAAATCCCTAAGCCAGTGAGCCCTACTAGTGAATGCACAATCCTTCTGATATAGCTGACAAAGCTGACATAGCATAACACAACTGAAAGAAGTTGTACAAAATTGGAAAATCTGGAGAGAGCTGGTCCATAGAATTACAATTGGACATGTTTGAATGAATAGTATCACTAATAAAGCATGTGGTGTACTTCATGGTCGATAATGGGAGTGTTTGAGTCCTTTTCTATAAGAAAGGGCAAAGATAAAAAAGTAGATAAAAATGCTAGTAAGCCTGTATAAATTAACTTAATGTCTTAGATTAAACTGTTGTCAGCTAATATTTAATACATAAAGTATGTCTTCAAAAAACACACATTAAAGTGATACTCTAAATCTGTTGGAAAGTAAAGATCTTGGTAAAAAGAAATTGTGGCCTCTAACAAAGGGTGTGTGTGTGGAGTAAGAATATATGTGAAACGTTTACTGTAGACTCCAGAAAAAACAAGTCAGAAGGGAAGAAACTTCATAATAGTAAGCTTTCAGACT
Organism: Myanophis thanlyinensis; assembly: GCA_017656035.1. NCBI lineage: Eukaryota > Metazoa > Chordata > Lepidosauria > Squamata > Homalopsidae > Myanophis > Myanophis thanlyinensis. The sequence continues at coordinate 3,521 of JAEANM010016352.1, forward strand.
GAATCTGGAAAAATAACATTTAGGTCAATTTGTGTTAACAAAATTATATAAAATATTTTTTTAATTATTTCTTAATATCAACAAAGGAGATTTCTTTATCCCTGAATATTTTCCCTAGATTTCCAGTAAGGGGAATTTCCCTTACTCTCCAACCTGTCTCAACCTGTATGTCATTATCATCTTTTTTAGAAACCTATGGAGATATCTTACATCTTACGGAGAGGGAATAACATTATTTTATATAGAATAAAACATTAGGTTAAATACATAGGAATTTATTTGACAAAAATGAATATATAAGGATTTATTTAAAAAGATACACAGAAATCTAATTTCTAGTTTATCAATGCTAAATTATTTTTAACTTTTGAACTAAATTAACTCTTGAACTAAAATTAACTCTTGAACTAAAGATTTACTGTAGATTAGATTTAGATATTTTTGAAATTACAGTCATGTGCTGTGGTAATTATTTTGGAGGGGCAGCAGTTTTAATTTGATTTAAAAAAACAACAGCTAATACTTCTGTAAACCAGTATGTGTTTTCTCTCTTTATTTTTAGTGGTGCCCCAGACTATCTGGCTTTCCTCTACAGCTTTGTGTGCATCTTGCCAATACAGTAAGCATACAACCTTTCCTCCTCCTTTACTGCTTTGGATGCTGAGGAAGATACAAAGTTCTAGTGGCCTCAACCATTGTTGCATTTCTAGTGGCCTAAACAATTGTTATTTGATGCTGTTGTTGTGTGTCTTTGATGTTTCTCCATCTTTTTCTGGATTTGCCTTGTGTTCTTTGGCCTTCTCCTCTTTTTGTATATGTCTTTTATAGCATAGAATCCCAAGACCAATATGATTAAAAGTAGCATAATTCTTGATTTTCAGTGAGCATTATCAAAGGTAAGGCTAGGCAACTTGATGGTTTCCGGGTGGTTTGGGCATAAATTTCCAAATTGTTCACTTGATCTTAAGGCCAAAAAGCAAAGTAATACCAGTTAGCAAAAAGGTAACAAGAACAATTTAACCTTCTTTTCCAATCAGATTGTAGTGTATAATCAGTATGCAAAATATGCAAAATATCTGTTTCAAAAACTTGCTGATTGGTTGAGTTGAGAGAAACAAACAACAGCAGAATAAGCAGGTTGAAATTCTCAAAAGAGCCACACCTGGCTCGCGAGCCATACGTTTCCGACCCCTGTTTTAGACTAAGCGTTTCAAGAGTGAATCGATGTATCTACAAAATAACTTCAGATAATCTCTGGTCCCTCTCTATTAGTAACATTAAAAATGAAGGCATTATTTGACAATTTTCTGCGACAGGCTATGGCATTCTCTTTGATTAATTATGATGCTTCATAAGAATACAATAACACAGGTTAGATGAATAAATGGCAGATAATTGACAACAACTTTCCAATCTCCAAAAGAGTTAAGTAGAGTGAAGAATTGAGTCACGGTATACTGATCTCCCTATTATTTAATGTTTATCATAATGACATTGTGTAGGTCTTTGTCAAACCAGCACCTTTCACCTCTGGCTGCATCCCTCTTTGCAACCTAGATGAATCTATAACTAAGTCATTGCACAGTAATGATGCTGTGTCATATCATGTTGGTTGATGACTAGTGAACAATTTCATCTTTTGAAAATATATTTTTGCTCTTTTATGTCATAATAGTTTAGTTATGAAAACAGTTCTCTAAAGGTTCCTTGATCAGTTTATTTAAACATTTCAAGGTTTATCACTGAGTTTTAAAGAAAAGGAAGCTTCTGTTTCATTTTTGCTTTTATAGTCTTCTGGGTTCTTGGTGACACACAACAAAGAAGTCTTAGTTATCCATTTTGTTGAATCAAATACTTATCAAATTCCATCAAAAAACAGGAGCGGAGCGAAGAAGATCCCTGGGTGCATGGAATGTCTTCCAACAAAGTTCTTGTCTGGCCTTTCTTTTTATAATGTTCCAGTACTCTCTACTGTATTCTACAGTACTTCAGCTGTATCCTCATTCATTGTTGGACTAGGTACTGTTTGATAGGATGGAAAGTTCAACTATTGGCTAACTTTCTGCCTATTCTGGAATCTGTAATTTTTATATAGCCAAAGCAGCATTCTTTGGATGCCTTTTCTTGTTTGATTCACTTCGTTTTGCTTGGGTTATTGCTTCTATGTCACATTATTGAGTTCAAATGGAGTCCATGCATTTCTCTCCACTGGCAAAGAAAGAAACAGGCATGAATTCCCTGAGATGTTATGTATTCAGTACCAGACCTATTTTTAGTAAAGCAAAAGATTATTTTATTTATTGATCAAATTTATGTGGCTGCCTCATGGAAAATATCTCTGGGCAGCATACAACAATTACTGCACCTGTTTCTTACCTATGTGGTATAACAGATTTGAAGCTACTTTCTTTTGAGAATGGAAGAAATTATTTTTGCTATAACTGATTCACTATACCAGATCAATATTGCGCAGTCTGGCTTTGATGAAAGCAGAATGGGTGTCCCTTAAATTATGTTCAGTCTTTGTTGAAAGAAGAATTAATATAGAACAAAGAAATAAAAATTCTTTTTTGTTGTTTTTTTTCATTGTAGGCTTTTGGACAACTTTGTTTAGTGCCACTTTTAATTCAGTAAGTACTATTTTACTAACTCATTTATATAATAGAGACAAAATGCAAGCAGAGTAAAATGGAGAACATGAAAAACAAACTCAAATTGAATGAATCATGCACTATATGGGAGACAGTGCTTTTTCACTGTAGCACTAGGTTTTCTAGGTTAATCTGTACTCTTAAGCAATACATGTGGGAACATTTCTATTTTACATACACTGCAAGCAGTACATTTTCTACAATAGCTTCTTAATGTGGTTCTGTATTGTGTTTGGGGTATAGAGTTAAACTATTAAATATTAAAAAGTTCAAAATTTACATAACAATCAATAGTTGAACATATTCATTTAGCTAGGCCAGGAGTATCAAACTCGATTTCATTGCGGGCTGCACTAGCATTGTGGTTGTCCTAAGAGCTGGATTAAACCTGAGCCAGGTTTTTGTCCAAGAAGTCCCGCAACGCGGCCAACTCCGACATCAAGTACAAACAGCTCACGGGGAATGGTGTGTCCGGAATCAAATTGATGGGGCAGTCATATGGCTAGTGTGGGGGCAAGTGGTCTGCTTCTTGCTTGCTGAACACGTCTGTGAAATCCACTAGGTCGGAAGGCAAAGATTCCCCAGGTGGACTCAGCAACTGGCCTGGGCAGACTTGACACGTGTGGTCCACACATTGCAAGGTTGGGAAAGTGATGAGGTTCTAGGACTAGTAAATTTGTAGATCATGTGTCCGGAGCCAAGCCAAGCTCAAGACCATGGGAAAATGCAGGCTGGAGGTAACATAGAACTGTATGACATCATGAGCCCCGATGACCAGGCGCAAGGGTTGCATGGCAGCCTTGATAGACCCAGACAGAAGCACCCGGCCATCAATGGTCTGCATGAGTAGAAGGGGATCCACCAGACACTGAGGGACTACATACTTGGTCACAAACACCTCATCCATAAAGTTTGTTGTGGCCTCGGAATTGACCAGAGTGTGTGCCGGAATCCCCTGTGGAGTACTGGCAAGGAATACTTGTGATGCCAGGATCAAGTGCCAGGGAAGTCCGCAGGCCATTGTCTCTGGGCATGGCTCTGTGTTGGTGTGTGCCCGACCCAAGGGCTCAGGGCGTTTCCTGACAGGATGTTCTGTGGCTGCGGGGAGGCCACAGCAACTGACTCCCCTTGATACTGCTTCAGGCAAGAAGCAGCCATGTGCCTCGGTTCCCCACAATAAAATCACAATTCCCCTGTTTTTCTCGGTCACCGACAGGTGGGGTATGGCTACACCTAAGTTCTTGGTCTTCTCCTGTGCAGCCGGGGTCTCACGACTGGGACCACCTAGTTCTCCTGGGAGGCATAGTGATTTCCCCACCTCTGCAGTTGAGCATCGATCCTGAGGCAAAGATGGACCAACACGTTGAGATTTGGAGGAATTTCGACCCAGACCAGTTCATCTTGCAGTTCCTCTGACAACCCATCCTGGAGTGCATCCATGAGGGTTGCCTTGTTCCAGGCCGAATCCTGGCTAAGCAGCCTAAACTCACTGATGTACTTCTGCAGAGGGCCCCGGCCCTGCTTCAGGGTCTTCAGAGGTTGGGTAGCAGTCTGTGTTTTAATAGGGTCCTCATACATTAGCCTGAAGTGGTCATAGAATCCCTGGAAATCATCCAACAAAGGGCTAGCCTGGACAAGTATGGGTGCGGGCCAACAAGCTGCAGAGCCAAAGAAAAGGCTAATCATAAACCTCACTTTATCCCAGTCAGTGGAGAAGTCCTCCGCTCTTAGGCTGGTAAAAAACTGGCATTGTCCCCAAAAAACTGGAAACATGGTTTGGTTGTTATTGAATTTATCAGGCACTGCCACCGGGCATTTCCTCCGAGGGGGTGGTGGAGTAGCATGAGCTAGAAGCTGAGCCCATTGGGCAGCCAGCATAGCTATCTGTTCAGTGAGCTGCGTGTTCTCTTCAAGAAGCTGCTCCATAGTAATTAGAGGTTTGTTTGTAGGCAGAGAACAAACTGTTCTGTCCTAGGCCTCTCAAGACAAGAAAACAGACTTGGTTGTCCGGTAAAACTCCTTATTTAGTAAACCAAAACCTGGCTGATAGCCCAGACTCCTATCAGGCTTGGGCCAAGGCCAGAGAATGTCTCACAATTCCTTTTGCAGACACAAATGCAGAAACAGATCTCTCTGAAGCAATGTGAACAAATTGTTCTCTGCAAAAACTCCCCTCCCCTTCACTCCTCTTTTTAAGCTCTGGGAGAGGCCAATCACCAGCTACCTGTGCCATGCCTTCCTAACTGGCCCTGATTCCAGAGCTGCTCTCTTCTAGCAGCTCTGCACGTGCGCATATCAGAGACAGTTTCTATCTGTTCCTCTTCACTGCTCTTTTGACTCGGAAGGCAGCTGATGACTGACAGGCATCCCTCGTCCCAGCTCTGTCTGAACAGTCATCAGAGCCTTCCCCAAACTCCCAGACAGGCTCATGTTGTTCCTCACTGTCGGAGTCTTCCAACAGCTCTGCTGGCCACTGACAGGCCACAAGAGACTGTGGCCAGACCGTGCGCATAGGAGGCAGTGTGTGCAAGAGCTGGCAACCTGGGTGAAAAGGAAGGGCTCAGAATGCAGTCCCCAGAGGTGCCAGGCCCCGTGTACTCACTGTTCTGTTTCAGGTCTCAAAACACACGAAAGCATACCTGGCTGTATGCCACAACTAATGGGGAGATAAGCAACCCTCCATCCATTCTGGCTGAGAGCCCAGAATGTTATCTCAATTAAAACAAGGCTTGATAAAAACTCACGGATTCTCCGAACAACCTTTCTACATGGCTGACTGTTGTTTCCTGCAAAGTTCTCCTCCTTTTGCTCCTCCTATAAGCTCTCCGGGAGGGGCCAATCATTAGCCACCTATATTCTATTTTCTTCTCTGGCCCTGCTTCCGAAGCTGCTCCCTCTTTCTCGAAGCCGTACACATGCATACGTCAGGGACAGCCTCCCCCTGTTCTTTCTCACTGCTCCCTGACTCAGAAGCCAACTGGTGGCTGACAGACCTCTCTAGTCCCTGCTCTGACTCCAAACACACCTCAGAGTCTTCCTCAGCCTCCAGGGCAGTCCCATAGTGTTCATTGCTGTCAGATTCCACCAACAGCTCAGCTGGCCGTTGTTGGGCCACAACACTCACTGCCTCCTGTGCATAGGGCCAAGGAAGTGCTGTGGATCTAAGACTGGCTGTGGTCTGGCCTAGATGGTTGCCATCAGGTTGCAGATCAGTGCCCAGTCAGCCTGGGCCACACTGAGGCGCCGCGATCTGGTCCTTCACTGTTTCCAGGATGGCCCTGCAGACTAGATCTAAGCACCTTGTGGGCTGCATCTGGCCCGTGGATCTTGAGTTTCACACCCTTGAGCTAGGCCTACACTGACACCAACGATTTGCCATTAATTTGAAACTTCTGAACACATGGAAGATGCTTAAGATACTGCAGATAGTTTTTGACCTATGACCATTCGGTCAGTGACTGTTCCAAGTTATGATAGTGTTGCATAAATGGTGGTTATGACTGGATCTTGGTGTCCAGCTGTTCCACTATCTCCCCAGTGATCACAGTCTGGATGTTTGACAACCTGTTTGCACTGACAATTGGTTGCTAAGCATCCTGCAATCACATGATTACTATTTTTTCAGAAAGTCAATGGGGGAGCTGACCTCCACTAGCCCTCTGCACTTATGAAAGCTACTCATTTACCTTTCCCTATCAGTGCTGTATCTCTGAGCACCCTCCCAACCCTTGTGGCATCATTTGCACAGCTCGCTGCAATCTTTCTGACCTGTGACATGCCTGTTGCACAACTCCATTGCTTAGCAACATTAATTCCAGTCCCAATTGTTACTATAGCCGTGATGGTGAACCTATGGCACAGGTGCCACAGGTGGCATGCAGAGCTATCTTGCGGGGCACACAAGCTGTTGGCCAACTTACCTCCAGCTGAGCTTGCAAATGCGATTGCACATGGATGCATTCACAATTGCAGAGGCCCAGCTAGTCTTCGGGCCTCCGTTATGCATGTGCGCAATTGCTGCAGGAAATCCAGCTGGTCTTTGGAGCTCTCCTGCGCATGCACATGTGATTGCTCGTGTGCATGATTGCATGTGCAGATGGTGCAGTTGCCCATGTAGTGCACGTGGAGGAGCCGCATGCAAGTGCTGATGGCACGCGCAAAGCACGTACTTTTCAGCACTCGTTAAGTAAAAGGTTTGCCAACACTGTACCATAGCAAGGACTACCTGTCAGAGACAACCTGTAATAAGCTTAGCATATGTTTTGGATATGAAAGGTAGATCTGCTGCTGTTATTATGTCCATCTTTTGGAGAAATGAAAAGCTTCCTATTGCTGCTTTTTAAACTAAGCCATGATCAGAATCTTCTCACCTTTTACACATGAAGGAAAAGGGGAAAAAAAGAAGAAAGAGAGCTCCAGGATTGCTTCTTCCTTATTACTCATTACTAATCCATAGTTTTGAAACTGGTTTGTAGATAGCTTGGATGCTGAAGCAAATGGTCAGTTGCTTCTTTCAGTCTGCCTGATCAAAGGACTCTTAAATTATAATACTTGCATTACAGATAATGCAAGAAGAACATTAGAGTTACACCCATTCACTCAGTTACTGTTTGATGTGACAATGGCACTATATGAAGGGACTTAACCAAATTTCTTCTGACATCTTAAGAGACAAGATGATGACTGGCATCTTGAGAGACAAAGTCAATGGGGAAGCCAGCAAGTCACTTAAGAAAGTCTTGCCACTACCTTTCTTCACTCATATACACCACATTTTATTCTCTCCTTCGTTTGCTTACACCAGTGGTGGCAAACCTTTTAGGTACCGAGTGCTGAAAAGTATGCGCTTTGCGCCTGCCATCCGCCCTTGTGTGCAGTTCCTCCACATGCGCTGCATATGAAACTGCACCATCTGGGCATGCATGCAGCTTTTGCATGTGCAATGTTTGTGTGCTGCATGCAGGGACTCACACATGCATGAACCATCACGTGTGCATGCATGGGAGAGCTCCGAAAACCAGCTGGGTTTCCTGCTGCAATCGTGCTCATGCACAGCGGAGGCCCGAAGACCAGCTGGGTCTCTGCAGTCGTGAATGCATGCATGCGCAATTGTATGTGCATGCTCAGCTGGAAGTAAGTTAGCTGACAGCTTGTGTGCCCAGCAAGATGGCTCTGCGTGCCACCTATGGCACCCGTGCCATAGGTTCGCCATCACACTCACCAGAGCATCTTTTCCTCAGTCTCCATACATTTGCACACAAGACAAGTGGCACCATTCTTCCTCAGCCTCCTTCCTCTATGCTTACACACTCACATACATGCAATGCCCTCTCCTCCATCTTGTACTCACGTGTGTATACCTCACATCCTCTTTTCCTGGCCTCCCCAAGTTATGCTGTGTTTCTATACCCCAAACATGCGTAAGTTCTACACAGGGCTTCCTGGGGCCTTCCTATTCCCATGCTGCACTCCTGTGCTCCTTACCCGGGCATCTCTCTGCTTTCAGCTTAATCTTCTTCTCTCGGCTGTTCCCGTTAGGAGTTGCCACAGCTAATCATCTTTTTCCACCTAAGTCTATCCTTGGCATTCTACTCTCGCCCTAATTAACTTCATGTCGTCTTTTAGCACATTGGTATATCTCCTCTTTGGCCTTCCTCTTGACCTCTTCCCTGGCAGCTCTATCTCCAACATCTTTCTACCAATATAACCACTATCCCTCCTCTGCACATGACCAAACCATCTCAGTCTGGCCTTTCTGACCTTGTCCCCAAAACAGCTGACCTGAGCTGTCCCTCTGATGTGCTCATTCCTAATCCTGTCCATCCTGGTCACTCCTAAAGAGAACCTCAACATCCTCATCTCTACTACCTCCATCTCTGCTTCTTGTCTTTTCCTCACTGCTACAGTCTCTAACCCATACAGCATAGCTGGTCTCACTACTCACTTGTACATCTTTCCTTTGATTCTTGCTGACAGTCTTCTTTCACACAGCACTCCTGACACCTTTCTCCATCCATTCCAACCCGCCTGCACTCACCTCTTTATCTCTTTTCCACACTTCCTTTCGTACTGGACTGTTGACCCCAAATACTTAAATTCCTGCACCTTCTTGGTCTTAGCCTCTCCTTCTCATTTACATACATGTATTCTGTCTTACTACGACTGACTTTCATTCCTCTTCTTTCCAGAGCATACCTCCACCTTTCCAGGTGTTCCTCCACCTGCTCTCTGCTCTCACTACAGATCACAATGTCATCCATAAACATCATTGTCCATGGGGATTCCTGTCTGACCTCTTCTGTCAACCTGTCCATCACCATAGCAAACAAGAAGGGATTCAGAGCAGATCCTTGATGTAGCCTCATCTCCACCTTGAACTTCTCTGTCTGACCTACAGCACATCTCACTACCTCTCATACATATCCTGGACTACTCTGACGTACTTCTCTGCCACTCCTGACATCTTCATACAGTACCATAGCTCCTCTCTAGGCACTCTCTTGTACGCTTTCTCTAAATCCACAAAGACACAATGCAGCTCCTTCTGACTCTCTCTATACTTGTCCATTAACATTCTCAGGGCAAACATTGCATCTGTAGTGCTCTTTCTGGGCATGAAGCCATACTGCTGTTCACAGATATCCACTTCCTTTCTTAGCCTAGCTTCCACTACTCTTTTCCATAGCTTCATTGTGTGGCTCATCAACTTTATACCTCTGTAGTTCCCTTATTCTAACACTTCTCCATTCCTCAAGAATCTTCTCACTCTGCAAAATCCTGTTGAACAAACTAGATAGAAACTCCACTTCTGTCTCTCCTAGTAACTTCCACACCTCCACAGGTATGTCATCCAGATCAACAGCCTTTCCACTCTTCATTCTTCTCAGAGCCTTCTCAGAGCCGCCTTCATCTTTTCTAATCTCATCCTAAAAATGGAAAATACTAACAATGTTTAAATTTCTCTATTTGTTCTGGAATGGAGTGAAAAGTAGGAACAAAGTTGGTGTCAGGGTTCCACACCACATCCTCAACGCAATTAAAATCCCAGAGAATAAAAGTCCAAAGAATAAAATTTTATTAAGAACATGGTATTGGTACGATCTGTGGAATCCCAAATCTAAGGCTTCCGGG
>JAEANM010016353.1:0-13301 GCA_017656035.1 Myanophis thanlyinensis
TCTATACAACCCCCTCCCTAACCCCGGTAAAAACTTAGTAAAAAAGGGCCTGATGTCTGGGCCCGATGGGGGATATGAGTAAAAAAGCCACAATCTCTGCACTGGCAATGTTCATTAGTCCAACCGATACGAGATTGATGCCAGGGCCACCTTTGCCCCAGACCACCACCAGGCAAGTCGGAATCCAATTGAGGACCAAAAGGCTGAGGCCAGCTGGAACGCCAGCTTCGCTCTCCACCTGCTAAGTTCGAGTCACAAGCCATGCTAACCTCCATCTCCCTGTTGGCAAGAAAAGCTGGGTGGAGATCTGGTGAATAAAACTGTTGTTGGTGGTAATACCTCCCCCTGGGGTCCGTCCCCCTATAGGCCCAATCCATCCCATTTGTCTCTGCTCTTCTCTAATGCACCACATGTGACCAGGAACCAGGTGGGTAAAAATGCCGGGGATGCCCAAAATACCAGGGCTGGGAAGATGTAACCATTGGGGGGGTCCACAGTAGCAGTAGCTAGGCTGCCGCCTAGGCCGCTGCCCCCCCAACTGTTCCGGCTCGCCTCCATCTGGCCCAACTCCGCTCGGTTCATCTCTGTTCTTATCGTCCAGCTCTTCGTCTCCCAGCCAGGAAAATAAACTGGCCGGGGACCAAACAAACGGGGGTGTTGAGGAAGTTGGGGCCAAATGGATATATTCCCCAGTGGTGGTTCAGGACACAGCCGGCCAGGGCACCACCCAAACTATGCTTTCATCCAGCTCCGCTCCATTCGACCTGCCTCATCCAAGTTGACTCTGTGCTCATCCCGCCGGGATAATGAACTGGTTGGGGGCCTGGCTGGAGAAAGGACGTTGAAGGCCGGGTGCACACCGCCATCGGGGGGGAGGTCTGGAACACCACCAGCCAAGCCGCTGGCCAGGTCGTAGCCCCCCCCAGTTCTCCTTCATCCAAGTCGCCTCCACCACCACCGACCCCAGAACCGGCTCCGCCGCCACCACCATCCGGCTCACCATCTTCCAGCCAGGAAAACACTGTGGCTGGGAATTCATCCGGGGGTGAGACCACCAGGGACCCGGCGGACGCAGCCACCAAAAGGGCCGGGGGGGGGTCCGGAGCATGGCCGACAACCAAGCCGTTGCACCCCCAGCCGGCTCCGCTCACTCCCATTCGGCCCGCCGCCATCACCAAGCAGCCGAAGATCTCGAGCCGGCTGGTCACCGCTCTCCAGTTCCAGCTCCTCCACTACCCTCCAACTGCCAATTCCGCCTGCCTTTTGGTAATATTCCTCGATGTTATTCTTGATGTTAGCCCTCAGAATATTGAGATCTTTCAGTGCAATTTCTTGATGGGGGGGAGAAGACGCGGAGCAAAAAATGCAGCCGCCATCTTTCCCCGCACATGCGCACATTTTGATTCTATGCCTCTGTTTGTACAATCAAAGATTTTATTAGGTTTTTGGGCTGCTACTACACACTGTTGGCTCATGTTTAAGTGATCATCCACAAGGACTTCAAGATTCCTTTCACTGTTTTTGAGCCATGTTTCACCTAATTTGTATTTGTATCTTTGGTTTTCCCTGCCAAGGTGTAAAACCTTCCTTTTTTCCACATTAAATTTCATGCTGTTGTATAGGGCCCATTGTTCAAGTCTGTTAATATTTTTGGGATTCTGAACTTGTCTTCTGCCAGTTTAGTGTCATCTGCAAATTTGATGAGTTTTCTTTCTATTCCCTCATCTAAGTTGTTTATGAAGATATTGAAGAATATTGAGCCTAACACAGAAACTTGTGGTATTCCACTGCTTCCTTCCTTCCATGTAGACATAGTACTATTAAGGACTACTCATTGAGTAGGGTTTTTCAGCCAGTTAAAATCTATATAATGGCCTTCTTTATCAAATGGTAACTGAGGTAGCAGTGTTTGAAAAATGAGATGATTCTTAATGACCAAATCAAAGATGTAATACTCTTAATGAATATGTAATACTTCATTTGGGAACACAACTAATTCCTTGTGCTTAGTGTGATGTTTGTAATATATAAAATAAAAATAATACTTCTGAATACATTAATTCAACCCTTTTCATTGATAATTATTGCTATTTCTTTTAGGGAAAATTAAGCAAATTTCAGAATAAAGGGAGATAATTATCCCTAATAGTACTACATATGCTTGGTAGTATAACCCTGCCTGAACTCATCTCCATTAAACTTAGTGAGTTATTCTGTTTGATATGCTAGGTTTGGGTGAAGTGGTCAGATACTCCTTGATTAGGTATGTGGTTGCTCAGAGGTACCTTAACATGGCACATGCCTCATTGAGGCACACTGTTTTGCCTTGAGAAAGATTGAGGCAGAAATAATCATTGCTTCTGCTTTTGCTTATATACAGTGAATCTGAGGAAGCCACTCTTTTTCAGCAAATCAGCATTAGCCACTTTACTCTTTAAAGTGGCACATTGCTTCTCTCTATATTTCAGAGAACTTTGAAGTGCTTGCTTTGATCTTCCCCATCTTAAAAATCTGCATAGCCTTATTCAATAATTTTATTCACAAAGTAGTTTTATAGCTTAGTCAGCTTTTAAGAAAACAGCATTTTACTGTTTGAATTTATAAAATGATTAAAGCACTAGGCTAGAAACTAGGGGGTCTATCAGTTCTAGTGCCACCTTATGCATGAAAGCTGGCTGGAGAACTTTGGGCCAGTCACCTTCTCTCAGCCCACAACGTCAGGCTTGGGAACAAGCCAGTCAGTCAGTTCCTGTTGCAACCAATGGATTAACACTTGGAAGATCTCAAAAAAATCAGACCTTGCATTTGTGGGAAAAACTGTTAAGAAGAAAAACATATATATAGAGAGTTCCATAGTCCAAAACATTTTATTTGCTTCTATTAATAGTCCAAAATATTTACATACTTTATTTTGTGCCTTATAAACTTTACAAAAAATATATAAGATGATGTTGGTCAGTGACTATAATAAAAATAAGTCTGAAGGATTTTTAGTTATTCTCTAGAGCTAATACTTTGGTTTGCCTTTCTGAGTAAACTTTATTACATATGGTGGTTGACATGTCATCTTTTACTCTCTATAGCAATTATCAGTGAGTGTTGTCCTGTCGTCTCCATAGCCTCTTCCAGAGTTCTTAATCCACTAATTGATTTCTCAAAGAAATATGATCAAATATGTTCCCCATTATTTGAAGTACACTTTAATTTTCTTATATATAGCTACCAAAAAAAATGGAGGACAAGTTTCCCTCAGGTTGAAAAAAAATCCTCCTATTTTGTGGAAACATCCATGTAGTTTTCTTGGCAGCAATATGCAGTAAGTTTGCCAGATTTGTCACAGTCTAGCCTTCAGCCTGAATTCCTTGGAGATCTGCCACCCATGTACTAACCAAACCTGACCCCGTTTAACTTCTGAGCTCAGAGAAATTCAGCCAAGTGCTCCCATCTGTTGCCACATGTTGCTATGTACTAACAGCATAACATATGAAGTTTTCCTACAGGATGCATAAAGAGTGGAGAACATATCAGCAATAGAGTTTTTTCCACCTGGATATCAGAGTTATTCCACCTGGATTATTAAATACCCAAGGAGAAAGTTGAAAGAATTGTTATCTGGTTTTTCTACCTTTTGAATAATGATGGAAAGACATTTAAATAACTGTAGGTTTAAAAAAAAATCTCATTTTTAAAAATTCCCTCTTGCTTTCTCAATACAATAATTATTTCATTCTCTTATCTATAAGAGAATCAGATTGGTCTAGAGGTTAAGGCACCAAACAAGAAACAAGGAAATTGTGAGTTCTAGTCCCAATTTAGGCATGAAAACCAGCTAAATAATTTTGGTCCAGTCACTCTCTCTCTCTCAGCCCAATGAACCTAACAGGGTTTCCAATGTGAGGAAAATAGGAGGAGAAAAGGGTATTAGGTATGCTCATCATCTTAAATTATTTATACAAATAATAAAGGCAAGATAGAAAATAAATACTATTCCAGAACATGAAATCCAAATGAAAATGATGACGATGATGTTGATGACAATGATGATATTGGTGATTATAATGCTATGATGGAGCGGCTGTGCTATATGTATTATATTGTATAATCAATTATCAAAACAGGCTGAGGATGACAATAAACCATTTCTCTCATACATTTATTTTCTCTTTCCTCCAAATAAGAGACCATTTAAGGAAGTGCAACTGAACTGCCAAGTATATAGTGCAGTTCCTACTTAAAAGTGATATTCCATAAGTTATCAAAAGAACCCAAAACCACCTGCCAACATCTGCAAGCTCCTCCACACTGCTGTGAACCAAAGTTAAAAATAATGTGTGACAGTACTGTAAAAATGCAATTGATTCCATAGTGATTGTGTCAATTCCACACAGGCAATATTGATGATGCTACACAGTAATCTTATTGGCTCTGAAATCAAATGAACGTTGGTCTTTGTCAACTCATTATTCCTCTATCAGAGGGATCTTGGTAGATTGATCTTGCCAGAAGCTCTTGATGTGTCTCACAAATCACTGTTTTGCTGTTGGCAGGCAGATTTGATTGCTGCACAGTAATTATTATTTTTTCTCTGTCATAGTGCAAGTCACAGTCATATGAAAGAATATAACAGTGATTAGCTAACTGATAATACGGGTTAGTTCTTGAGTCTTCAGTCAGGTCAAAACCTGTGGATATGCTGTATATACTTAGGAACCTAGTCAATTTTGCTTTCTTGTCTGTTTAATAAACACAGCTTGATTGGATTGGAAAATAAAACATTTACATGACAAGAGTAGCTGCAAAGGGAAGTCTATTTGGGCAGCAGAATCCAAATACGTTAGTGGACTATGCCCAAAGAAATAGTCCTTTGGCAGTAGTGAATATTGCAGCAGTTTTCAGACAAAGACTTCTGGAAGAGTTGATATAACAGTTATCAGAACTTTAACACATGTATTATTTCATGACTGTACCAACCACAGGACTGACCTATGACTCATTTACTGATGATGGTATTGCAGAAATGCCCCATACTACAAATGTTATGCTAGTTCAGCTACCCTACATCTTTATCACATGCAGAATATCCTCCAGTTACTTAGCTTAGAAAGCTAAGACCAAACTGATACCATCTAGAATATGCTTCTAGAAGTAGCCTATTGTATTGATGGGTAGACAAGTATTGCTGTAATGCATTTCCATCCAAGAACATTGAATCATGAATTAAGGAAGTGGTAGGATTCAAGCAGATATATATAATATACTACTGCCTTATATTAGACTTGTTAGACTTATTAGACATCTTTTGTCTGACAGCAAAGACTTTTGCTTCTTTAGCATTATGATTATCTGAAGTGTCATCAATACTTTCATATAGCTTAGTTCTGATGTCTTCTATTCTTGCCAATATAATAGGAATGAGAAATATCTGCACTGCTTTTAACTCTATGTTGTTGTTCAGTCACTAAGCCATGTCTGGTTCTTTGCAACCACATGGACCACAGCATACTAGGCTCCCCTGTCCTCCTCTCTCTCCTGGAGTTTGGCTCTGTAAAAAAAAAATCCTCAACTTTTGTTAAGCATTGTTTGATAAAGAAGTTCATGGGAGGACAAATGGGTCCTTAACTGGATTCCATTACAGAATGAATATAAGAACATGGAACTGAAAAGCTGGGGGCAGAATGGTAACTGCACATAAAATGTTCTATCTTAATATTTTTACCAAAATTCTAGACAATAGACATCTGCTTCAGTTGTCTACTTCAAATTTATAGAGGCTTTATGATATATCTCCCTCATCTTGAAATTCCTGCTTATCAAAAGAAACATAATCATATCTTGTAGACACTGTAGAATTTTTAGTTTATTTTCATCTGGTAGATGTTATACCTATGTATCATGACTACATGCATGTAAAATTGGGCTTTGAAAATCTTTACTTCTAATTTGATCCAGATACAACTTTCTCTTCTCCTCAGCACTCAATTGCTCTGATGACAAAAGAAGTCCATGCTGCTTTGATGTTCATAATGGACTTGTTGAAGTGTTTTCTGTTCCCCAGATGTGTATCAGAGCCCTTTTGATAATGTTAAGATCATTTATCTATGAGACTGGACTTGAGTGTCATACAAAGAACCAAAAACAACCGTGTATATTTCAAAGAAATGTTACCTGGGAAATTAACTTTGTCTCATTATTATCATGTGTTCATAGTCCCTGTAACTTGGCCCTACAGAGTATAAACTGAAAATAATTTATCACCTGACAGACAAGCAGTGATAGTAAGTATCTCAGGAAACTTCATATATTGTGGAAAACAGGAATTTTCATTAGTATTTCTTTGTGATGCTTTAGTCTTATAAAATACCTTCATATATGCCTTCCTTAACCAAGAACATGTTGCTAGAATCTACCCATTATAATAGGTTTGTTTTGAAATGGATAAAGAAAACCATATAATCTTCAGAGGAGTTTACAATTTCAGAGAAAATTCAAACAATGGGATATTGCATTTTATTTTTTTCTGGACATTATATATAACATTACAAGCATACCTATTTTAAAGGTAAATATAAAGCCAACCATATGCCAAAGACAACTCTATTAGTGGAATGTAGAAACTCATGTTCCAAATATGGAAACTCATGTTTAAAAGAATACAGGTAAAGCATCTATTTCTCTGATATTTTAGAAAGGCTAAATCAAAGATTCAAATAATCTTGTGTTTTAAGGGACTTTCTTAAAACCCATATCTTTCCATACAGTTCTTCTGGATATTGACTGTTATTAAAATCCTACCTGGATCTTAAGCAGACTCATCAAACATATTTGTTTAATCCTGCTGCATTTATCCATGCCTATAATTTTTCAGAACGAGTTAAAGAACACTATGTTGAGCTCTTATAAAATATTGTTTGTTTTTTTATTTATTTATAGTGTATTTTGAAAGAAATTTAATTAAATATTTGACAATAGGAGATAGTAATAGCAATGGTAAAGCAGAAATGGTGCTCCAAAGAAAATGACATGTTCTTTGGAATGAAAACTATGATAAAATTGTGAAATTAGTTGATATTTTGCCCTGGAAAGAAGCATAGTTCCAATTGAGTCAGGCATTTTTTACATACTTTTATTTACATAAAGTTTATTTAATATACTATATTTGCAGCTTTTAAAAATGCAGGGTATGATCTGTATTTTTCCCCAGTTTTAGAAAGCTATCATCTCCTTCAGTTGGAGTTAAATTAGATGGTCTACCTCCTGGAGGAATGGGATTCTAGAAATATATTACATCAGTGCTGTAGCATCTATACTAGCTACAAATAGTCTTCTGGGGATAATTCAAAGTATTGAATTTGACTCAGAGCTTTATGAGTCAACAGCTCAGATTCAATGCCCATGAGCAATGGTATCTTTTCCTATGTCTCATCATGTTCTGAATATCTTCTGACAGGCTGTATAGAAAGAATTCTTGGAAGCTTCATAGCAGCATGAAATTATCCCCTTGGGAATAAAGTTGAGTTGAGCCTGTATCCCTAAGAAATGCTGAAGATGAAGAGCTAAACTCTCAAAAGGCCTTTTGTATTATATTTTTACTATATCTGGAAGGAACACTGATCAGCAAATTCTGTATATTGCTGACCAGGACTAAATGTTATTTGTGTATGTTCTATAAATTACCAACTTGCATATACAACAGAAACTTTTGCCCTATGTATTCTTGTTTCTTCTTATTCATTCTGCCCAGTTCAGCTCCAATGCTTCCTGCCCATTCATATTTCTGTTTTCTTATGTTCAGTGCCCTGGCCTCTTTAATTTAAACTTCTCTTGCCTGTAATTTGTCAGGCTTCTGATTAGTGGCAGCATACATACTAGACTTCCACAACTTGATGCCCTTTAGATATTGCTTTTCATTTCTTATAGTTTCCAGGCATCATGAACTGCATTGGCCATGTTTTCTAAGAACTGATACCCTAATACATCTGAAAACACTAGGTTGGGGTGAAGCCAGGAATACATCGTGAATTTAGTCTCAAATTAGCCTTTGTCCTTGTTCTTCGTTTTAATTAAGTCCTGATCCCTCTGGGCTACCCTTGCAACAGCTTATCCCAAACAATGGCAGTAATTGTCATTGCAATGACTGCCCAGTCTCCTGAGCATCTTTTGAAAGGAGGACCTTCATTCAAGTTGGCCTGGAATGCCTATAGGCTTGGAAGCAGAAGATTTGTTATATTCTAAAACTGCTTCATTTGAATGCATCCAAATTTTAACAAAAATATTTTATTTGCCTGCTTGAGCTTTGGGGCATATGGAGAGTTGTAAATTCTAATATATAAACATAATGCCTTTATTGAAATTAGGGTGAGGCTTAGTTCTATGAACTATAAAGAAAAATATAATATACTGAGAGAGTGCAAAGCTTTTTTTTAATATAAAGTACCCTGAACCTGAAGTACAACTGCTGTTTGAAATGTCTTATATTATTACTTTATCCAGCTGGATCCCTGTTTGCAATACATTGCATTAAAGGTGAGGCAGGAAACTAACAGTGTCAGGTTTCATAGAGAAGACTGGTTTATCTTTTACTAACAATCTTTAGCAATGACCTGCCCTTGGAGTAGTGGTTTAACAACCTTTTGCCCAAGCACACTATGCCTCTTCTTATATCTTTAATAGGTTACTTGATGGACTATGAAGAACTTCTATATGACAGTTCTATTTCATTTTTTTGTCACAACATGGGCTCTTAGTTTTTCTGTGAGTCTTTTTCTCAAGGGCACAATTCTCTAAGTCAGTATGGCAACATTCAAGATGGGTATTGCTCTTCCAGCTATTGTAATTTGAAGCAGTATGTTGAAATCAGGGACTTACCAAGACTGCAGCCTTCCAGAGAGAAAGAAAGGAACAGGCAAGGAACTTTTTTGAATTCCATCAGTTTGCCACTGTTTCCTTGGGGAAAATGATCTGAAAAAGCAGTTTAGAAGTTCATAATCACCACTACTTTACTGTGTTTATGCAGCTAAATATTATTCGATATCATGACAAAGGTGGAATTTGCTATAACATGCTAAAATAAACATAGTTGATAGTAATATTGTATATTTCTAAAGATACTATTAAAAATATCAATCCAACTTTTTGAATATATTACAGATTTTATTAAACTTAGAAAAGTGCAATAGCATATATTTATTTATTTTATTTATTATTTGGATTTCTCAACTGCCACTCTCCTGAGGGACTTGGGGCAGTGTACAATAGACTTAAAATATAAAATAGACTTAAAATATAAATTAAATGATCAACAATTAAAATTATACAAAATTTAAAATTAAAATTTTTTGAAAAATGCAATCAACTCCAAAATTAATGTTCGGCCAGACTGGCCTGTTGGAACAAATGGGTCTTTAGTGCACGCCAGGTCTGCAGGTCTGTAATGGTCCGGATCGCTGGGGGAAGTTCATTCCAAAGGGACGGTGCCCCCCCAGAGAAGGCTTGAACCCTCGGGGCTGCCAGATGACAACGTCCAGACAATGGGACCCCAAGGAGGCCCGCCCTGTGGGAACGTATTGGCTGGTGGGAGGCTGATGATATAGTTTGTATACAAAAAAAATCTGAAGTTATTCAGAAGTATTTCTAGCCAGGATATAGTAATCATTCTTGGAAGAACTGTTCTGTATAGTTCATTGCCTGACTGGAAACAGTTAATCTAAACTAAGAATTTTGATTACTAGTATTTATGGTTATGGTTACGATATACTCAGACTCACTTCCAATTATTCTAGGAGATTTCAATAAAGGAAATTTAAGGAAAGAGCTACCAAAATATTTTCAGCATGTCAATTGTCCCACTAGAAGCAAGAACACTTTAGATCATTGCTACACAACACTAAAAGATGCTTATCAGTCTTTACCAGGTGTAGCTGTGGGACACTCTGATCATTGCATGATTCACCTTGTACCGATTTACAGACAAAGACTTAAAAACAGGAAACCAACAATTAAATCAGTGAGGACTTGGACTGAGGAGGCAAAGCTAAAGCTACAGGCTTGCCTTGATTGCACTGATTGGAATGTATTTGGAGACACCTCTGCAGAGTTACTGTAGATGAACTCACAGATACTGTAACATCATATGTCAGCTTCTGTGAAGACCTATGCGTACCAACCAGGAACTTGCAAATATACAGCAGAGGTGAAATTCAGCCAGTTCGCACAGGTTACCAGTGTTGCGAAACACAGTCCTATAGCATATGCTTCCTGCCACTCTTTCAGACTATTTATTGCTGTGATGGAATATGCATCTGATTTTGAGGAAAGGACCTTTAGAAAATATTATTCAGTAATGGGGTGGGTAGTGTAAGAAAGAAACTTTAAAAAATCCCAGACAATCCACTTGATTTTGATAGGTACTTATTAATAATAATAGAAAGAAAAAAGCTCTGGTAGCTTTCAAGATTCTAAAATCCCAACAATAAAAAACCATCTGTTCTGTTGCTGTCCTTGTGATTGCTTTGAAATATTTGCTGAACATACTAAACAAAGGTTGTCTATAAGGGCTGAAAGCTGCTCCTATGCTGAAAGTGGGCCCTTTCCCTTGTTCTTTTCCTTTTTTCCCCCAAAGTCCAGTGAGCTGTCCCAGTGAGCAGAAACAGGTAATTCTTGAGAAATTCTCTCTTCAAAGGTTGCATAAAACTATGCCAAGGAGCCAACTGTGTCCACTTTTGTCTTAATGCTTGTAATATTTCCAACCAATAAATACAATGTAGGAAATGTATCTGGGTCAGGCAAAGTGGGGGAGGGAGGCAAAGATGGGACAGAGAAAAAAAAAAGGATTGTGAGCCCCACCTGCAACTTGTTACAGTTTAAAGCTAGCCCTTTAGGATTTAGGGATCTCTTGGGAACTTTCTAAATTATTCAGTAGTATTGCTATTCTTCACTTATAATTGTACCTAAAGAAAATATCTATGTCTGCAATCCTCTTTAGAATTATCACAAGTTCTATTCTCGGAGGCATTATTTCTGAATAGATTTGCCCAAGATGGTGCTTGAATTTACTTGTGTGATTTATGTTTTAAAGGGGTTGTCCCTTGCATTAGTCACTATGCATTCCAGGATTCATTACTTGATGAGAACTATCAATCTGAATGTAGCTTTTCATCTTTCTTATAGCAGAATCTAAGGAGGCAGGGATCTGCTTGTATCTATGCTAGCATTCTCATTCTGTCTTTGAAAAATGGGAATTATTGACAGGTTAAGACTGCTCAGGCACAGTTACACCTAATATCAAGATAAAATACAAAAATTGCTAGGAGTTTGGGTGTCAGGAGATTTTTTCTTTTAAAAAAGGCTGTTATTATTATTATTATTTTTAATGGCTCAAAAATATAAGAGTGCTGAAATGCCAGCTCAGTTTTAGTGTCTAATCCCAAGGCTTCAGAATTGATCTGGGATTTCATATTGCATTTTTGTGAGGAGGGAAAAATAATAAGAAGCACTTGAACTTCTTGTTCAAATGGAACACTCTAGGCAGTGAGAAGAAGCCTAGATTTGCTTCCGGCTGATTCCCAATTACCCCAATGATGCAAAGAGAAGAGAAGCAGCATGATTTAAGCTTTGGCACAATGCTTGTAGAGAAATTGAAAGTGGAAGGGGGGGGAGAAAGGGGAAAGGGAGGAGAGAATGATATTTATGAAGGATAGCTTGTAAAACTTATCTCATATATTTTCTAGCTCTATGATTCATCTATTTACTATTTAATGCAGGAGAGGGAATGCCAACTGCTGGCTTCCCTTTAATTCAGCAACATTTGAAGGGCCACAGGTTCCCAACCCCCAATTAAAGGTTCCTAAAGCAAAGTGGTTGACAGATGGAACAGGAGTTTTGTTTGGAATTGCTCCAAATGTATCTCCTTTATCAGGCAGGGTCCCCCATCAATATAATTGCCAACTTTTGTTCCACATTAAAGTAATGTTTGGAAACATAGCCGCATTTCTGCCCCTGTATTTCACATCCCCTGATTCAGTTGCTCCAGCCTTCTCCACTTGGTATCTTCTTTGCTCAACCTCTGCCTGATCTTCTTCACTTCCACTGTTAAATTTTGGCAACTGCAGAGCACAGCTGAGGTGGGAGAATTTCCAGCCTTATTCTTTGCTACATTTAAAAAAGAATGGCATGACCATTGAAATAAAGTAGAAATGGGAGAATCGTATATCCCTCCTCTGCTTTCCAATTGTAAGACTTCCCATGGCTTGAGTGAGAGAATTGGCTAGCACAGACATGGGCAAACTATGGCCCGCGGGCCACATCCGGCCCGTTGGGCTTTTTAATCCAACCCACCGAACTAGTTACTAGCAGAAGAAAAGTCCAAGAAGAAAACTTTTTCTTTTTTCTCTCCGTGGCAGAAAAAAAAAGAGAGAGAGAATCTGGGAAGCTGATTTCGCTGAAGGGTCTGATGCAATTCCTATGTTAGCTGAAACACTTCCTTATTCATGAGGAATTGTAAGTCAATCTTTTCCCTATTGCATTGGTGAAGACAAACAACAAACTTTTATGGTTCAGTAAGTGTAGCTCAGACATGGGCAAACTACGGCCCACGGGCCACATCCAATTTGTATTAGTTCATACAAACACACCAGTCTCCTATTCTGGCCCGGCCCCTCTGTCAAATTTTAGAAACCATTGTGCCCGCAAGTCAAAAAGTTTGCCCACCCCTGGGATAGCATGTTTCAGTGGACTATTTCTCTCTGGTCCTCACTGAAGTATTCTTTTCTTGCTACAAATGAATTCAACTTTTTTCTTCAGTTGGAATTCTTAAATTTGGTTGCTCCCTTTGGCAGGCAATGGTTCTTTAACTTATTAGAAAATTTGGCTGTAAGTAAATCCTGATTCTATGAGCATCTGTGCTCAATCAACTGGCACTGACAATTATCCTTGAACACATGAAATCTATTGGCTTCTGCTTCATTATTAGCAAGACTGCACAATTCCTTCAGTTCAGTTACAACTTGGAGCTCATGTTGCTAGAGCCAGACATATTGTGAGTGCAAAATTATTTAGAAGAAAAAGCAGCCTAGGGGAATTTCTTTTCCCTTGTCTTCCCATCCTATTGCTCAGCACCCTTTTTACAACCTGTGTTCCACAATCAACACCAGTTTAAAGATTCCATTGGCTTCTCTGCCTATTGTACGAAAGCAATATTACTATCCTGGACCCGGCCTCGTTAGCTAACTATCGGCCTGTCTCCAACCTTCCATTTTTAGCGAAGGCTGTAGAGACCGTGGTGGCACGACAGCTTCCCCAGCATC
>JAEANM010016354.1:0-13301 GCA_017656035.1 Myanophis thanlyinensis
TCACCGATGACCATGGTCTCGTCCGGGATCTCCTCGATGAAGCAGCGCTTCTCCGTCTCCCCGATGTGGAAGTAGAGGCCCCGCGCGGAGCCCCCGGCCAAGAGCAGCGCGCCCACCAGCGCCACGAAGCGCCCGGCAGCCATGGCGACCCCACGGCCCCCCAGCGCGCATGCGCGGACCGTCCCGTGACACTCCACCACGCCCGCCCACATGCCCCAGCCTGGCGCCCGCGGGCCACCCGCCGCCTCCCTCAGCCCGCCCCCCCCCCCCCTTCAGCAGTCCGGCCGGGCGGGAGGGGGTGGGGCTTCTCCGCTGGGGGGAGGTCGAGAGGGGGTCCGTGTCTACCCAGAGGGTGGACAGCCGTCTGTCAGAAATGGTGCAACTTGGGTCTCCTGCCTGGGTTGGACTAGATGACCTCCAGGGTCCCTTCCAGCTCTGTTATCAAATCATATCAAATTTTATTCATCACATGCACAGTCTTAACATGGTGTGAAATGCAGTGACATGTGTATGCGACTGCTCGCAACCGTAGGTAGTAGGGCAAGAGAATAGTACAGACCGGGAGGGGGAATAAGTTAGGGAGTGGTTGAGAGTGGTAGATAATAGGAATACTTTATAGTCCTGGGTTTGTTGCGGTTTGGTTTAGGGGCCGTATTGCCTGTGGGAAGTAGCTCCTCCTTAGTCTCTCTCTGTTGATCTGACTAGCCAGGAGACAGCAGGACACCAGAGTTGGAAGGGACCTTGGAGGTCTTCTAGTCCAGCCCCCTGGTCAAGCAGGAGACGGTGCAGCACTGCAGCCAAGCGGCAGCCCAGTCTCTCCTGAAAAGCCCCCCAGGGAAACGGTTCCACTTTGTTCTCACTGGCAGGAAGTTTCTCAGAATTAGATAGGAAATTACAAGATTGGCCACAAGGAAATAAACAGCAGAAACCACAGGCAGGGACAAAAGGCCACGTAGAGCTTAACCAAAGCATAACTCCAGAGGGGCAAAACGACACGTCTGCTCAAACAAGGCGCAACTCCACAGATAGGCAGACAAAAAACAAGGTAGAACTCCCCAAAAGGTAATAGCTCTGGGAAATGTTACTTCCCTCTTTCTGGAAACCAAGCGTATAAAAGACCGTGCTATGCTGTTGTTCAGGTCTCAGCTCCCAAACTGGACTGGGACCCTTTTCCTGAAGCACTTCAATAAAAGTTTGTCCAAAGTTTTTGGTTCTGTGCCAGGCTGAGCCAATTTTGGGACAACAACTTTTTCCGCCATTGAATTTAATTTTGTTGGATGAAAGCAAGCGCTCAAGTCTGTCACGATCCTTCTGGCTTTTGAGCCCGTCTTTTAAAATGCTGGCTATCCCCCCCCCGGCATGGTGTCATCTGCAAATCTGATGAGTTCCCCTTCTATCCCCTCATCTAAATAGTTTACGAAGATGTTGAAGATGTAGTTCTTACCAAGAAATAGGCTCTGGTTTATTTGCCTTACTGAAGTCCAAGTGGACATGTCCAGAGCGTTTCCCTGGTCTACTAATCTAATCACTTTGTCAAAGAATGCAGTCGGGTTTCTCTGCCACGATCACATTCACAAATTGTACCACATTTAAGAGAGCCATCCTTATAAAAAAGCAGTCAAGTTCTACATTTTAAAACTCAAAAGATTTGGCCACGCCTTTTCAAATACTTCCGGCTGTTCCGTAGCCTGCTGGGTGAACCCTCAAGAGGTTCCAGTTGACAGAAAGGAAAGCCATGGGCAACTCACAGGGAGAAGAGCAGCTGTCTGGGTCAGGTATGGTGAAGCCGTTGGAAGGAGATAATTCAGTCATCGTGACTCTCAGACAAGAAAGCATGTTTGATGCTTGCTGTATTCTGATGCCCTTGTTTGCATTTTGGAAATGGAAAGTCTTTGGAATGACAGGATGCAAAGAAAAGTTATGACTTTTTAATGGAGACACTATTTGTTTGAGAACTCTCTATTATTTGGTAATAAGAGTTCCTGGCTGCACTTCCCATCTTAATTTATTTTGAATACAGTCTTTTAAATAGCTACGCTCTTTGTTATGAGTACAACTTCAAGTTGAATCTATGCTTTTATTTATGTGCTGTGGTTTCATTTCCCCATTGTATATAGCAATGGGAACCCAGTCTATTAATTTGGGGAAGTTTAGTTTCGGCACCCAGAGTTGCAACATAAATTGCAACACACACGAAAGTTGTTGGAAATTTAGCAGGTTATGTCACAGAAGTGTCATGTCTGGAAATAACGTACATTCCGATTGTGTAGTTGTCATGGACTTTATAAAAACAGCCAGCCTGGCTGATTCAAGCAGAGATGCTCAATTTGTTGCACACAATGGAGCCTGGCAGACTTTCAACAAATAAAATTACCCTTTTCCTGCTTTCTGTTCTGTGTGCAGGTGGGAGCGAGGCCTGGGCTCAGGGAGCCATCTTCAAGTCGCGGTAAGTGTCCTGTACTCCTGGGTGAGCTGTTCGGGCAGTTTGGCCAAGGATAGAAGAGAGAGACCCCAGGGAGCCTTCCACCATCTCAGAGAGGCCTCTCCCCATTCTCCCTCCTCCAGGAAAGGACCTGAAGCCCCAAAGAAAGGAGGATGGAGTCCCACTGTGCACCTGTTTGCTCCTTTAGCTGAAAACTGGATGCCCAGCCTCTTCAGACAAAGGGGGACTCTCTTCTAAAGAAATGAATCTCTGAAACAACTTTCTTCTGGGCAAAAATCTCGCTTCCTTTGGAAGGAGAAATGAACCAATGTTCCTCCTCTACTCTCTCATGGCATTACCAGCATATTCTGCCCTGCAATTTTGAGATTGTTTGCGAGGCTCAGATTGTAGGTCCCGCTATGAACTCATTTACTGTAGCATCAATTGGTAGCACCGTTTTCTCCACGGTGAGGTTTGTGTTATAAAAAGTATTTGCCACAGGGATGGAAACTTTAGAAAAAGGACAGCTGGACTAGTGTTTTTATGCTGCTTATTTAATGCTTTAGAATTGCATCACTTTTAGGTTTTGTAGGCTGCCCAAAACCACCAACGGAGTCAGTGGCATATAAAGGTAAGAGTTTAGAATGGCTTTTTTCCCATTATGAATATGAGGACTTTGCTTGGGTTTTCCTGCCCAAAGGAGATTTGAGCAAATAGGCAAAGGCAGAGGTTGAGCATGGATGAAAAGCAGCTCACACTATAAAGAGCAAGACAGCTCTTAAAACAACAAGAAGCAGCAGCATTTAAATGGGCCTACTTATCAAAGACTGCTGTATAATGTTTTTTATTTTTATTCCACCTTTGTCATTTTTATAAATAATTTGATAGCAAATGTACCTAATGCACTTTCCTCCTCCTATTTTCCCCACAACAATAGCCAATGTAGAGGTTAATGGCTGAAGTGAGAAAAAAAGTATATATTTTTTCTTTTAAAACACGAATCTTGACATTTCAGACTCTGGGATGTAAACCAGAAATCCCTCTACCTTCAGAACAATGAACTAATTGCCGGATACTTGCAAGCCCCCAACTCTGCACTGGAAGGTGAGTCTTGACTAAAACCGCAGAGAGGAGGGATAAGAAGAAACCGCCTCTGCAGCTTTGGGTTCTTTGGCGGTCTTCCTCCTACAGCCATCCTCAGGGGATCCCGAGGCCGGAAGAGTTCCTTAGGGTGAGGTGGGGTGGTTTGCACAATTATGCACACATTCCTAGCTTGCTCTTTTACTTTTTCTTTTCTGCTCAGTGTCTGCTTGATTCAAATAGGCAAACAGAAATAGCTGATTTATTGCTAGAATTTTTTCAAAGAGAATGTAAAATAAAATCAAGGGAAGAGCTGATGGCAGAGAGTTATAGTTTTCGAAGGATGGTTGGGGTGGGGGGGGAGCACTTTCATTTTCATTTTGGCTTCTGCAGTGCCTCATTTCTTTTTCACCCCCAACATGCAATGCTGCTCTCACCCCGTTTCCCCAACTTTGCGGTGGCTGGACCACTAATGTGAATTCTTTATTCCAGCTCTTATTTATAAGAAAGATCCTCCAGGTTTCCTCCCCACTTGTGAAAAAAAAATGTTGGTTTGACTCAGAGAAGGAGAAGGAGAATGTCATTCACTGTAGAAAAAATGTACTTGACTCCTGGGAAAATAGAAAGTGTGAGAAAGAAATAACTCTTCCTTGATTTAGTTAGGTACGAGTTGAACTACAGCACACACAAGGTTTGGCAATACACTGCTTCAGTACCTTAACCAAGTTAAAGAACATTGCAAGACTCTTAAGCAATCCGGTTTCCTGGACTGGAAGACAGGCTGAACCCAGGGAAAGAGGGCAGCAATTCACACGCACGCCCTACTCAGAGTAATAGATTGGAGGCACCATGGAAGGCTGCTCCAGGGTTATTTCATTCTAATCAGCAGATGAAGGGAAGGCGGTTTGCATCACATGCCCAGTAATTCAGTCCCCTCCTCTTAAGAGAAGAACACTTACCCTTCCAATGCAACCAACCATCCTTTGGTCTCCATCACTGCCCTTGTCTCTTCCAAGAGGTTTGAGACTCAAAATAACTGAGTCTTCTCGTCTGACCCCCATTCTTCAACCTGCCTTTCCTTCCTTCTCTTTTGGGGTCTTGAAAATGCCCTTTTGGGGTCTTGAAAATGGGGTGGGGGGGGAAGAGCTGCAGCCCAGGAGCTGTTGAGGGGCAGCCTTCACCCCATCTCATCTTGCCATGGCTGCGGGTGACTTCTCTGTAGGATGGCTTCTATATCTTTAAAACAAACGGGACGGAATGAGGAATGGCATCCAGATATTTCATACCCTTTTCTCAATCCCTCCCCGGTCATCTTCCCCTGGGATGAAGGGAGGCCAGGTATAGAAGCCACCCCGAAGAGAAGTCGCCTGCTGAAGTAAACCAATCCATCCAATAAAGAGCTCGGTGGATGAAGGAAAGACACAAACAAAGCTGGATTTATTTATTTTTTCAGGATGCTTACAGTCTCTCCCGCCTTCTTTTTCCCCCCTTCCAGAAAAGATTTTCTGGGTCCGCAACCGGGCCTTTGGCCAAGAGAACTTCCCCGTCATCCTGAGCATTCGGGGTGGGAAGAGCTGCCTGGCCTGCTCTGCTGGGTCCCCACCTGAGCTGCAGTTGGAGGTGAGAAGCATGACGCCCCAGATCACTTTTAGCTGTGCTGCTACTTGGTGCTTCCTACACCAAGTGGTTGGAGAGCAGCGTATGCACACATGGGAGGAGAGGATTACTACATCATTTAGATCAGGGGTCTCCAGCAAAGCTGGCTGAGGGATTCTGGGAGTTGGAGTCCACAAGTCTTAAAATTGCCACAGTTGGAGACTCCTGATTTAGACAGGAATGTGTTTGTATGGAAGCCTCCCTCCTAGCAAACCTTACACCCAGGTAACCAGGTTGTAGCTCACAGCATTACGTGACCCATGCCTAAGTATGGCTAGGTATGCCCAAGAGAGCAGAGGAGGCCAGATGGTACCCTCAACCCATCTGTTTTTTTGATGGGTGCAGTAAGCATTTCCTTTTCTTCCCCCGATTTGCAGCTTTCAAAGTGAAGGAGATGACCCCAACCATTGTCTTCAAGATGGACTCGGGGAGATGCACTTCCTCTTTTTTTTAATTTTTATTTTGTTCATTTCTCTCATACGTTCATCCAGACAGAAACCCACAGAGGAGTTTCTAGTGCAGCTTCTCCTGGGGACTCTAGTAGTTTCTCAAGGATCGAGCTTCAAGAAAGCAAATGGGAAAATTGTGTGGAATCTCTGCTCCAGCAATATGGCTCAGGGTTCCACACAACCCTGTCAGCAACGCAATCAGAATGCCAAAGAGACAAAAGTCCATAGAATAAGATTTTATTGAAGACATTGTTCTGGTACAGTCTGGAGAAATCCTGAATCTAACATTCCCGGGCTTTCTCCACCCAAGTAAAAATGAGAGTTCCACCCCACTAATTATCGCGTGTTAATTTCTCACCTACCCCTTCCAAGAAAGTCCCAATGTTCACTTCGGACCCTCCCCTCGCAGGTGGCCACAACTCAGAGGATTTCTCATGAGAAACTATTTGAGAAGAATGCAAAATAGATAACAGCCTCCGAGTCGGTTCTATCAACCTCCACTCCTCCAACAAAAATAAGAAAAAAAAAGTGAAAGCTAAAAAGGCCCCATATATTATGCAACGCCATGGCTAATACTGTTCGGCAGAAAAGCCCCCAGTCCAAAATGTCCTTTTAGGCTTGACAATATGATCCTGGTTACTCTACAGACTATTTTTCATTAAGCAGAGTCCCTGTTATGCTCTCCTCGGGGAAACATGTACGCTAGCTTAGGGCTCCTCGCTTCCCCACCAATGGCTCCCCCAGATTTTGCTATCGGAAGCCTCTTTGGTGGTACCTTTTCCAGGCCTGAGTAGGTTGCAGGATGAGACCTTCTTGAGGTGAGGCTGTTCTTCCCTGAAAACTTTTCTTCTCCTCAGAGTGTCAACATCACTGAGCTGTGCAAAGATAAAGAGGTCTCCGCCCGCTTCACCTTCTTCATGTCTAACGAAGGTGGAATCTGGCGCTTTGAGTCTGCTGCCCACCCAGGCTGGTTCCTCTGCACCTCTTCCAAAGCCAACGAACCCCTCGGGCTGATAAACGATCCGGGATCCTCTCATCTGGTGGATTTCTATTTTCAGCCTGAATCTTAGCTGGCCTCTCCACCACCCTTCCAAGGACAAAGCCAGATCCTGAAGTCCCACAGCCGCTTTCTGCAGGGGGTCGGGAGAACAAAGCGGCAGGAAAGGGGCACCCCATTTCTACTTTCTAGACTTAGCAGATATTCATAGCTCACTTGCTGGATTCAGAAGTGCAGGTTTGGCAGCTAGCGGCCACGAAGCTAGCTGCAGACCTCTAAACCTACGAGTGCAAAATACGCCTGCCAATTTACGAACTCTGGTTTCCCACAAAGGAATTAAATACAATTAAAGGAACTGTATTGACTACGTTTCATTCTAATGATTTCAAAACATGCATCGAATAAAAAACTCATTTTGTCTTACCACCACGTAGTCTCCCCACCGTGCTATTAAGAAGTCTGCCGCAGCCTGTGACATATCCTCATCCTGTCAAATTAGCGGGGGGTGGGTGGGTGGGGTGAGGGAGGGAGTCAAGGCTGGGAGAGCAGAGGGAGGCAGGAAAGGAATAGTTTTCTAACTCCTCACTTTAAGACCCAGGTGAGAAGCCCCTGCTGATACTCTTAAACCTTGTCATAAATTTGTCTTCATTCATGATTCGAACTGGGATGAGAAGAGATCTGGCATGCATCACCAAAACCTGGGTAGGCAAGCAGTGATGAGTGAGCAACTTATGTCTGGGCTTCAGATGCTGCATCAGCACAGACCTAAGGGAGAGATGGACACTTCGCAGGTGACCGAGAGCACCGTACTATTTGTGAGGGTGTGTTTAACAGACACTGCAACTGCTGCACACTTGCACTCCCATCTGACCTGCTCAACCGCACGGCAGAGCTGGTGTTGATGGTTCCTTAGTCTTTGATTGTGGTGGACTTCAACTCACGCTTCCTGGGGAGGGAAGAAACTGGATTATTCCCGAGTGGCCTCTCTCTAGTCAGCAATTTACTGGAATTCCTTGGCTGATCAATCATGCTACCCAGAAAGTAGCAGCTCAGATTGATTTATTAACCGATTGCAAGTTTTAGTTTTCTAATAATACTGTAGTTCTCTGGAATTGGAGTACCATGCAAGTGATAGATGTAGATAGATGGGTAGAAAGGGGGGAGCAAATGGATTGGGGTGTGTGTGTTCATAGTAGCACCAATCCTAATTATGCCGTTGCATCTCTCCCTCCCTCCTCCCAGTCATTAAAAAGATTCAGAAAATAGCAATTTTCTAGGTAAACCTGCAACCATCTGCCAGTGGTACACAGGTATAAACTGGAGAGCAAAAGATCGAGCCAGCTGGATTGCCCAATTGCATGGATATTTCCACTGTTGAATGTAATTCAGGCTTTGGGATTATTTTTGGCATTTTATCAGGTGCTTCCAAACAAGGCTTGTGGTTTTTCCATGCAGTCCTCCTTCCTCA
This sequence comes from Myanophis thanlyinensis, assembly GCA_017656035.1. NCBI lineage: Eukaryota > Metazoa > Chordata > Lepidosauria > Squamata > Homalopsidae > Myanophis > Myanophis thanlyinensis. The sequence goes on from JAEANM010016354.1 coordinate 8,073, forward strand.
TTCATGCAGTTTTTCAGAAGGTTTAACCAGCATGTTCTTGCTTTCTGTTTTGTCCATAAAAAAACAGAAGACTGCAGCATGAACCAGCTGGACAATCGCATCTGTTCTGTTTTCTTGACTTCTGATACTTGTATGTCCTCTACTGCTTGGAGGGGGCATTTTCAGCACTGCCTAGCATCTTCCTTTCGTTTTGAGTATTTGCAAGAATGCTTGCAGCAGGAAAATAAACATATTTACAATAAGTCTGTACATCCTGGTTTTTTTCTGACCCGTTTCCCAAATCATATAGGTATCTTTTTCTTTCTAATCAGCTCCACACTAACATTCTGGTATTTTGACTGCATTCTTTCAGAGCTGGATGACAAAATTATGACCTCAAATGCCCCTCTTTTGACATTTAAAAACATAGGTTCCAAATGCTGTTTCTTCAAAAGGCGGAACAGTAATACCTATAGTCCTCCAGTTGCCTATATGTATTATTTGTAACTGTTTTTGTGGTTTTATGGTTTTCAGTGTTGTCATATTGTTCATTTCCCAGAGTCAATCAGGTGGCTATAGAAATTGAGTAAATAAATAAAGAAGCCACTTTTTTTGTTTTCTATATGAAAAAAAGCAAGTTGGGAGACTGGATGAAATTATCTAAACTACTGAGCCCAGCAATGATTTCTTGAGAACGGGGTGCACACCATCTCCTCCCAGGCACTCTGGCCCACCACTTTGGTTTTTAGGCTGTAGTAGCGGGAAGATTAGGACCTTCCAAACTTCAGAATTACCGTATCTTCCATCTGGGAGGCACCTGCAGCAGAAGGCATGGTCCCTCGTCCCCACTAGGTGGCACTGTTTCCTGGAATGAAGGTGAAGTTTGCCCCGATGTGACAGGCTAAGCAGAGACAATTGCAGACGGGATGGAGGACTATATAGATCCCCAACCTTTGGGGCTTGGCGGCCTGGCTGGAGGGGAGGGGAGAGAACTGGCTGTTCAAGAGGCAGGCAAATGTGTACGCGTGCATCTCGACTTGCGGGAGTGGCAGCCTGGTTCCAAATAGGCCACGGCCTGATAGTGGGCCACAGTCTGTGGGTTGGGGACCCCTGGAATAGATAATACACCTTGAATTATACTTGGAATTTTATAGGAAACTAGTGCAGTGATGTTACAGCATCCATTATGACTTCTACTGCTAGAGAAGAGAAACAAGTTCTTACTAACAGAGAAGAAATGATAGAGGGTTTTGAAATTACAGAAACGTTAGGGGACACTGACCATGTCATATTGGAATTCAATATATTTCAGACACAAGCAAGAGAAATCAAACCAGTGTCTTAGACTTTTAAAAGAATTGATTTCAACAAACTGAAAAGCAAGCAAAGCTGGCTGAGGAATTCTGGGAGTCCACAAGTCTTAAAGTTGCCAAGGTTGGAGACCCCCGATTCAATCCTTTATTGTCAATGCACAACAAGTGTGTAGCGAAATTGATAAGAGTCTCTTGCTTGAGCAAGGTTTGGACAAGAAAACCTCCAAGGTTGCATCCAACTCTGTAGTTCTGTTCTGTTCTGTTCGTGCCAATTTTTACTGAATCATTTTAGACTTTGTTCAGTGCTTGCTGATTAAAACTTACAGGCACTTTGGAAAAGATTTGGAAGTGGTACTTTGAAACATGCAGCAGCGAGTGCAGCAGCTCACTTACAAATTGCTTTTGTTTTACCTTTCACACTTTAAGGAAGCGCTACGATTACATTGCATTTTGAAGCAGCTCTTCCAAATAATTTTCAAAGCAAGGGCCGGTCTAGTTTTTCTCGTATCACTGGAAGGAAATTGCTGCAAATTGAGGGGACCCTCGTCCTACTTCCCTTGTCTTGCTGTCCGAGACTACTTCTGCTTGGGCTTCCTGCTTTTTTCATGGCCTCCGTTTAAAAGCAGCTCAGGGAGGCAAGAGCCACCGGCTGTGCGGTTTGTGTTGCTCTCCCAAGAGCTGTAAGTTCCGGTTCAGACAGCAGCCCTGCAGATTGTGCAGGGGCCAAAACAGCACTTCTTCATTTGCAGGGTGTTTTGCAAGACAAGAGGGCCTCCTCTACCCCTTTGCTTCCGCCTGATTGCCCGTGCTTTTCGAAGGAGGTCCGTGTCACAGCGTTAGTGGCCTTGAGTCTGGTGGTCTTGCAAAATCATGTAAAAAAAAAAATACAACAAAAAGCAGCAAACGATCAAGCGGGATCTGTCCCCATTCCCAGCAGGGGCTCTTGGGAAGCAGCTCCGATTCCCTAGGGAGCCATTGCTCAGGCCTTGGCAAGAGGAGGAGGGAAGGTCCCACGGGAGGAGGTAAGTACCCTGAGGAGGAGACCCCAGAAGGGTGGGGGCTCTGGAAAGCCAGCCAGATGCCCTCCATCCCCCACCCCCGCCCTTCGGTGCAGAGGAGCTTCAGATGTCTGTGAAGGGCAAGGAGGGGGCAGGAGCACTCATGAAATCGGGGCCTGGAAGAGAGGGAAGGCATCGCATGCCCCCCTCCCCCCCCCCCCCAGCACAGAGACCAAGTTGGCTCCCAACTCTACCAGTAGAGCTGCCAACCTGGGGGGGGGCGGGAGGGGGGGAAGAAGGCAGCTCCCTCCCAGGACAAAGAAGCATGCAAGCCCCATTGCCCTCCCCTCCCCCACCTTGCACCCCCAATGGACCCCATTTAGCAGGAAAGCCCCCACCTGCCCCCTCCCCAATCTCCTGGGTCTTCCCCACACTCCCTGTGGGGCCTGGCAACCCCTTTGGCGTCCCTGGGGCTTTTTTTGGGGGGGAGCCCCGGATTCTGGGGGGGGGGGAGTCATGGTCAGTTCCCAGGACAGCCCCCCTCCCCCAAATCCTGTGCCTGGTCCAAGGCAGGGCGAGCCCCTCCCGGACTCCCAGGCCAGCAGGGATCGGCCGCTGGGGCTGCCCCGCTTCCCTTCGGCTCCGGCCTCCGCAGCCGCCCCCAGCCGGGGAATGGAGCCGGTTCTGCCGGCGGGGATCGCGGGGCCCGGCCCAGGAGGCGTCGCGGGGCCCGGCGGGGCTCGGGGAGAGGAGCGGGGCCGCGGGGCCGCCTTCCCGGGCGAGGCGGGCCTTGTGCTCGGGCGGCTCGGAGGCCGGAAATGCTGCCTGCCGGCCGGCCGGTGGCGCCCAAGCGGGGCCCGCGGAGGTAAGTGGGCGCCGGGCCCTCCCGCGTGGCCTCTCCCCGCCCGCCCCGGCGGAGACCCTCGGGGGAAGAGCCCAGGGACGCCCCGCCGAGGCCGCCCCTCCGCAGGGCCCGGAGCCCCGCGCTGTCCTGCCCGGCCGGGGCTCCGGCGGCCCCAAAGCGAAGGGCCCGTCCTGCTCTGCCTTCCTCCGCCGGGGGTCGTGGCCGGGGGAGGCGCCTCTTCTGGGGGGAAATGAAGGCGAGGACGAGCCTGAACCGGTCCCGGAGGAGGAAGGCAAAAGCGGCGCAGGCTCTGAACCCCAAGCGGGGCTCCCGAAAGACCCCCGGGCCCCCCAACCCGAACCCCGCGCTCGGAGGGAAGGAGGGAAGGGGGCAAAAGGGAGTCTGGGGTCGGCGGGCCCCCCTTCCCCAGCCCAGGACCGGCCCTTCTTCGGCTCGCCGCCCGCCTTCCCTCCCTCCCTCCCTCCCGGGGGACGCGGCGCTCTGCACGGGGGCGCGCCAGGCAGGACTTGAACCCGGCTCCCCGCCGGACGGCTGCCCCGAAGGGCCCCCGCTTTCTGAAGCCATAATTGGGGGGGGGGGGGGAGAGCGGTGTGTCCCCTTCGGGGATTCCTCCCCTGCAGCTCCTGGGGAAGCCGGCTGGGGGGAGACGGGGGGGGGGGGGGGCTTCGATCCTGGGCTGCTTTGCTGTTTCCAGGGTGGGATGAAAATCATGGGGGGGGGGGGGGGGGATTTGCTGGCCTGCCTCGGTCTGTGCCAAAATAAACCAGCTATTTATTATGCCTGCCCGTTTAAAGAAGGATTCCCCAGTTCTTCTTTTAATTTCCTTTCTGCCCCAGGTGGCTCCACACCTGCTACTTTCTTTTGAACCTGTTTACCCTTATAAATAATAATTTAGAATAGAATAGAATAGAATAGAATAGAATAGAATAGAATAGAATAGACTTCCTTATTGGCCAAATGTGATTGGAGACACAAGAAATTTGTCTTTGGTGTCCATACAAAAAAAAGGTACATTCATCAAGAATCATAAGACAACACTTAATGATAGTCATGGGGTACTAAATAAGCAATCAAAGCATACTAGGAAATAATAATTTATATAAATCATAAGGATACAAGCAACATAAGTGGGAGGAGATGGGTGATAGGAACAATGAGAAGAATAATAGTAATGCAGACTTAGTAAATAGTTTGACAGTGTGGAGGGAATTATTTGTTTAGCAGAGTGATGGCGTTTGGGAAAAAACTGTCCTTGTGTCTAGTTGTTCCGGTGTGCAGTGCCCTATAGTGTCGTTTTGAGGGTAGGAGTTGAAACAATCCATGTCCAGGATGTGTCCGGTCCTTAAATATTTTCCCAGCCCTCTTCTTGACTCGTGCAGTATTCAGGTCCTCGATGGAAGGCAGTTAGGGAAAATCTAACAGTCTTCTTTGGCAAAACCACTATATTCTGTGGAGCCAGCGATATGCAAATGTTGTAAGCAAATTAATAAAATAAATACATTATAAATAAATAATGTGGCTGACTACATTTTAAGATGTATTCTGTTATTTTTAGAGTTCTGTTCATTTCCCATCTCCATTGCTTTGTCTGTTGTGGTGCAAGGTCACTTCTTGTAAGACGGGCGGTTATATAAATTTGATCAATAAATGTGCATAACCAATTTTGTTTTTCTACTGTCTTTTGCAGCAGCTGAATTTGAACGTATAGAAGATTTGGTTGAGTGAACAATGTTTTTTCTTGTTTGGCTTGTTCAGCCATTTATGCAACCCCCTTGGATTTCAACAATATGGATGTCCCATATTGGTGGTAAGTAGTGGAAATAACCACCCAGCCTAATCAAGATCTCCACCCCCTATCACTTAAAGATGACTAAAGCCTTCACTTCTAAAAGTTTGTTTGATAAGGGGTGGGTGAGAATTACGGGTGGGGGTGGGACTAAGACCAGAGTGCCATAAAAGATAACAGCTTTCCGACGTGCGTTAAAAACTCACTTTTTCCTGGCCTGACACCTCGGGGTATTTTAATCTTTGGTTAAATTTTAGAATTAATTTAATTAACTTTTAATTGTATTTT
>JAEANM010016355.1:0-13301 GCA_017656035.1 Myanophis thanlyinensis
GGCCCGGCCCCTCTGTCAAATTTTAGAAACCATTGTGGCCCGCGAGTCAAAAAGTTTGCCCACCCCTGCTCTAGACAAACAGTATTTTCATTATGCCTTATTTCACATTTAATGAGATATATACTATGTATAAATATAAAACACATTCAGCACTAACAGTATAAGCATACTGAAATTTCATTTTCATTCACTAAAAACTAAGAAATGTATTTCTTACTAGATTTTGAACTAGGAAAGTAAATTGTTTCCCCTGCCACCAAAAGCTTTCCTTTCTTACCAAATTTCAGATAAGAATTATCAAAATTTTAGTGGAAGATTTCCAGATTTCAATTGTCCAGTTCATTGCAAGCATACATATCATTATTTCTCCCCAAATTCTCAATTGCCTCATCTTTCTTTACCAATCAGAGTAATCACACACAGAAATAAATAATCCAGGTACAGCCCAATGCTGAAATCATTGTAATACCTTATAGAAAACTGGTGTGAAACAAAGAAACTTGTTAAATGTATAGGTAGTTCTCAACTTACAATCACAATTGAGCTCAAAACTTCTATTGCTAAGTGAGGCAGTTAAGTTAATTTTGCGCCATTTTACAACTTTCCTTGCCACAGTTGCTCAGTGAATCACTGTAGTTAAGTTGTAGTTAACATGGTTCTTAAATGAATTTGGCTTTCCCGTTCACTTTGTCAGATCACAAAAAGGGATCACATGTCCCCAGGACACTGCAACCGTCATGAATCAATTTCCAAACATCTGGATTTTGATCACATGACCATGGGGATGCTACAAAGATTTTAAGTGTGAAAAATTGTCATAAGTAACTTTTTTTAGTGCTGTTGTAACTTCGAATGGTCACTTCAAATGGTAAATTAAGTGTTGTAATTCAAGAACTATCTGTATTTATGTTCAGACTACATTAGTCTGAGGAATTCATAAAACTCATACTAAAAATTCAGTTCAAATTGTTTGCGAGAACATGTTGCATATTGCCTCTAGGCACAAAGTTATTTTTGATAAATAAAAAGCTATATTTCAAATGGCTATATGGCAAAGGTTCCTCCCACAAAGATGAATTCTGTTTTATATGAAACTGACATCTATTCATTAAAATATAAGTTCAACTATTTTCTTATTTGTTATTGTTTATACCAGCCTTCAACAAATAAGTACATTTTGGACAAATCAATGACACTTCATACTTTGAAAAAGAAACACTAGTTAAGTATACTTATAATTTATAAGGTCTTGGGCTCTCAAACCCTTTGTCTCCTTTCTTTCTGTTCATGATGAAGAGAGAAGCACTAAATTTTGGTGAAAATCAAACACTTATCATCATCCTCTTTTGCAATCTTTACAAAAGTACTTTCAATTCTTCCTCTTTTGATAAGTTCTTTGTAAGAAAACATTTTTGGCAGTAAAGCTCAAAACAGCCCATAGACATCCAGAGGTATCATCACCCATTTAAAAATAGAAAAATAAATATTAAAAAAATATGTATGATCAACTTAAGGAGTTAAACATTTTTTTTGTAAATCCAAAACTTAGTAACATTGATTCCCAAGACTCGGATATTGACACCTCATATTGAAGATTATAATGTGATGTAATTATATGTTACAAAGCAAGGAACCATTTTTCTTCTTTAAAAAGCTTTCTCGTAGTTGCAGAATGGCAATTTATATTGTTGTGTTAAAAAGATTCTTCTTATAAGTGGTAGCTCTCCTCATTCAAATCAAACTGTTAAAACGTTTTTTTTTCCTATAGCCATTTCATTATGCAGTGCAGAGGCTTCTCAGATTCCTCTTTGTAACAGCAAGTTGTATCTTATCACCAAATATTTCTAGGCTGAATTGTTAGACACATTCAGGTCCAGAGAAAAGGACACGAAGTAATCCTCAGGGCTGAATGTATGTTCCCACCACAGATAGGGTTGGAATTGCTTCCAGGCAAATCTTGTTTCTAGGTTTATTTATGTGGACACTTTCTATTATAATCTTTTGATTTTTTAAATTTTTTTTAGCAAACCCTTTGGATCAGATCCCTGAGGAGCATCTGGCTTAAGAAAAAGAGAACTTCCGCAGCTGACAAGACTTCTCAAAAGGCGTTTTCTCTTTCAGACTGTCCCGAACATTTTGCTGAAGGGTTCAAAAGAAAGTTGGAGATTTCAATTCGCAGCAAGTTAGGCTGGGGGTGGGAAAGAGCACCACAAAATAGGGGCTTCCACCTGCACCGAAGAAGGACAGACAGCGGGGATCTCCCACAGACCAAGAAGCTTGTTCGGCGTGGAAGAAACGGCGACCCAGTCATGAGAAGCACTGAGCAAATATCCCGGGAAGGCGACTTCGGAAAGCAGCGGCGTTTTAGCCCTCCGGGAGAAAGTCGGAGCGACGTTTCCTTTCTGGCAGCCGGCCGGGGAGTGAGGTCTCCACACGTAACGCCGCTCCACGGAGGTGAACGATGCTTTGGCGGCTCTCCTTAAGCCACTTCCCCGCAGCCGATCGGCACCTTCCTTTCGTTAGACGCGGCCGCCATATTCCCTGCGACTTTTGATCTTTCACCCCGGGGTGGGGAGGGCAAAGGTCAAACTCCCCTTCTGTTAGACCACCTCTGCGCTTATCGCCCTCTTACTTTCCGATCCGGAATCACAGTTAGCTCGAGATAAGCGAGACAGGAAGAAAGGGAAAGCGAAGGGAGTGACTCATGCGCAGTAGGTGACACTGTTTGAAAGGAAGGCAGCGCGCGCATGCGTCCCGAGCCTAGGGAACGCATTGGTTAGAGGTTAAGGGGAGGGGGAGAGAAGGCTGCCGTGGTTCGCGATTGGCTGGGAGGAAACCAATCGGGCTCAGTATTGGCGGGGAATTATTTCGCGCGCATTTTAATTCATTTTTAGGACGGCGTTTATTTCATTTCAGGCATCTGTAACAAAACGCTCAGTTGCTTCTGAAGGCTTAACAACACCTTGAGTTCCAATTAAATTACAAGGCAGTATTTTAAGGGATGGGATTTGGCCACATCAATATGAGGTTTATACATACATACAGGGAAAGGGCTGAGAATAAGTACAGGTAGTCCTCCACATAAAATAGATCATTTAGTGACTGGTTCGAAGATACGGCACTGAAAAAAGTGACTTATGACAGTTTTTCACATTTACGACCATTGCAGCCTCCCCGTGGTCATGTGATCCAAATTCAGAGGCTTGGCAACTGGCTCGTAGTTATGACAACAGTGCCTTGAGATCAAATGATCAGCTTTTGCGACCTTCTGAGAAGCAAAGTCAAGGGGAAGCCAGATTCGCTTTAATAACCATGTTACTAACTTCATAGTGACAGCACTTAGACTTATATACCGCTTCACAGTGCTTTACAGCCCTCTCTAAGCGGTTTACAGCGTCAGCATATTGCTAACAATCTGGGTCCTCATTTACCGACCTTAGAAGGATGGAAGGCTGTCAACCTTGAGCCGGTGAGACTTGAACTGCCAACCTGCTGGCAGCCGGCAGTCAGAAGTAGCCTGCAGTACTGCATTCTAACCACTGCGCCACTGCAAGCTCTTGTAGATTAGCACTTAACTATTTTCACTTAACAACAGTGGCAGGGAAGGTCGTTAATTGGGGCAAAGCTCACTTAACAATACCACACTTAGCAACAGAAATTTTGGGCTCAATTATGGTTGTAAATTGAGTTACCTGTACTGTAACAGAGTTGGAAGAGTCCTTGGAAGTTTCCTAATCCAATCCCTCAACTCCCACAATCTTTAGCACTAGCTATGCTGCCTGAGCATTATGGATGTTGAGGTTCAGCATGCTTGTGAAGCTGCAAGTTGGTAAAGAAAGTTGGACACTGTAGAAAAAAAATCAGCAACTGTGCTTGCCCAGAACAAAGCCATCTTTGGTGTTAGGGAAGACTCCTGAATAGGCCACGAATAGCCCAAACCCCCCAAACCAATGGATCACTGAGCAAATCAGCCCAGATTCCTCACTTGAGGCCCAGATGACCAGGCTCAAATCATTATACTTCAGACATGCAATGTGTATGTCAAGAGAAGACACTATATTGCTGGGAAATGTGGCAAGAAAGACCACCAGCTGGATGGACTCATTTACAATGCCAATGGCTGTGTCATTGAAGAACCTGAAAGATGAGAGGGACACACTGTTTTGCAGAAAATCTAATAATGGAAGAACAGCCCCACAAATTCAGTACGCTGGTTCCTAGGTTAACAGCCAGATAATCTCTGAGATGTTCGCAGGCAAGGCAACATGTAGCCAAGCAACTAATATTCAGTAGAACACTACCTACAAATCTGACGGTTTCAGGTAGCAATTACGATTATCACTGAGTTAGATTTATTCATCATTTTATCTAATTTGCTTAATAGTAAGATTCTTCGGTAAGAAAAGCAAACAACCAAAAAAGCTCACAGTATAAAAACGGATTTCAGAAAAAGAAATAAAGCAAAGGCAAATATATGCTCCAACTATGTTGAACTATATCAGAATATCAACTGGAAGATTATGTCCATGTAGATCCTATTTAGTTCTTCCAAGGAAGATCAGGTTTAAAAGTTAGTTAATACAAATGAAAGATTAAAGAAAACCATCCCCTATCTTAAATGGACCTTCTTTACAATGTGTGTTTTAATCTATACAATTTTTAAAATTTTAATACAGATTTAATTTAAACAAAATACAAAAAGGAGTTGAATGAAGAAATATCAGTTTCAGCAGTAAAGAACTCTCAAGAACTTCTAATATTATTAGATGCCTCACAGAAAACTGTGGGTCTTACTCTGTAGCAAAACCACAAAAAAATTGATCTGCCAATTGACAGTCTTTAGAATATTTTCAACTACTTAGTTGAAACAATTGTTATGAAATGGGTCTTCTTGAATTATAAACTTTGAGTCCATTCTGCATTGAAGAACGAGCGTATTTCGTTAGAAGTGCGCCAATCGTTTGCTTCTCTGAGCATAAATCCCTGTAAAAACAGAAGGGTTTTTAAAAATATAGTTTCCAAAACCATTTTAACAACTTCAATATTCTAAGGCAAATCACAAAATCAACAATAATACACTGTATTTTCAATACAGGCAGTCCTCAAATTATGACCACAATTGAGCCCAACATTTCTATTAATTGAGATAATTTTTAAAGTGAATTTTGCCTTATTGTATGACCTTTCTTGCCACAGTTGTTAAGTGAATCACTGTGGTTTATAAGTTGGTAACATGGTTGTTAAGTGAATCTGGCTTCCCTGTTGATTTCACTCGTCAAAAGGTTCCAAAAGATGATCACATGACCTTGGGAAACAGTAATGCTCATAAGTATGAACTGGTTGCCAAGCATTTGAATTTTGAACACATGATCATGCTACAAAGGTCGGGTGAAAAATGGTCATGTCACTTTTTTCAATGCCGTTGTAACTTTGAACAGTCATTAAATGAACTGTTGTAAGTCGAGGACTACCTGTACACAGTGTCAACTAGCAGTAGCATACAATCTTGACTCAAGAGGAAAATTGGAAATAATGTGCAATGATTGCAAGGAAGAATGCCAAAGGAAATGAGGAAGCTATTGGTGAACAGAAAGATACTTCCAATGGGCTAAAAATACCTCAGTTCTAATAGTGAACAAAAGCAAGAATTAGATGTGTTTTGAGTAGCTGCTAAATTCACCATACATAAAATGGCTTTTGAGCTGCTGTAGGACTGCAGTTATACTACTTACTCTATATATGGAGCTATATCAGCTTCTATCCATTTCTCCCGAATAGAGAACAAGCGTTTAAATCGTTCATTATCATCTTCTGGTAAATCTTCAACATTCAGCAGGAAAATAATCTCTGGTTTAGAAGATCTATCCACAAGAGCCAACCCCTTGAGTAAATAAAATCAAAATTGGAATATGTCCAGGGAACTTTTATTGAATAGATTAAAATATGAATTTAATAAACATTTTAAAAAATGCACGTGTTACTAAGTTTCAGTATCGTTCTTTCTTCCAATGAGAGATCTTAAAATTTGAATCAACCTCATGATGTACCTTAATGAGAGCATCCAATCAGCTTTAAGGGAAACATGGTTGGGATTTTCCTCCCCAGAGTCCTAATCTGACCCTATATCATGTGGATTTTCAAATTTATGCTCCAGATTGAGCACATTTGTGGAAGTGGCGCTTCTCATATCACATTACCTTTAACTGATCCAGTCTAGTTGTCATTCCTTCAGGTACACTCTGCTGCCACACTTCTTGAAATTCGGAGAGGTTGAATTTAACAGCATTTTGTAAGAGCATTTGTGCAATTGCTCTACATACCTTCTCTTCATTCATTTCAAAGTAAGCCTCACCTGGTAAGGAGCATTGCAAATCATAAATAATTAAGGAAGATGTCGCATGCACTTAAACGTATCTTTAAAAATCTTTCATCAACCTCAAAATAATATTACATTCTGTAAGGTATTGGAATTAATTCAATAGTTTAACCTTGAATCTGGCATTCAGATTCATTCAATTTTATCCTGCCATTCTGATCTAATGAATATTCAAACCATATCATCTTCATTATTAAAAATAAGTAGTTATGAAGGTAACCTACCTCCATCCATATATTTTTTCCCATAACTTTCCAGGATGTGTTCTATCATTTCTCTGAAATAGAAGTGTGCCTAATTTCAGTATAAAATATAATGAACCAGCCTGTTCTCCACAGAATTTGATTTAGAACTAGTCACCTAGAGTTATTCTTACATTATTTATTAATACATTTTCTTTGAATGTATGATAAATATTTAAGTGTACTTATAACACAAATTAAGGGTTGTTTATAAGACATGCTGAATACTAATGCACTCCCTTGCAACTGTTTTCCCCCATTTCACTAGAGCAGGGGTCCCCAACCCCTGGGCCACATCCTGTTCGTAACTGGGCCTTACAGGTGGTGGGTGAGCACATGAGCGTTAACTCTCCTTGTATGCAAAGCTTCCCTTGCACAAGCGGTAGCTATCTTGCGCTCATGTGTGAAACTCCCCTTTCACGAGTAACAGCCACTGACACTCATGCGCAAAACTCCCTTTCATTTGAGTGGAGCATGCACCCACTTGCCCACTGGTTGCACAAATGGAGCGATGCACGCTTGTGCCCTCCTGCCACTCACAAGGAGCTATCCCTTCTCCCTCTGGGCCATCAAGTCAGAAAGGCTGGGGACCCCTGCACTAGAGCAGGGGTCCCCAACCCCCTGTCTATGACCAGCACTGTTCCGTGACATTCCAGAAACCGGTCCACACAAACAAGCAAAGCCCCATCTGTGGGATGCAGGCAGCACACGAAACTACACCCCCTCTGGTCCATAGAAAAATCTCTCTCCATTGAACCGGTCTCTGGTGCCCAAAAGGTTGGGGCTGCTGCCCTAGAGCACCTCTCTCAAGTCACTACATGTCCTGGGATTAAAACTCACAGAATCCTCAGCCAGAACACCAATAATTCCCCACATATGGGAGTCCTGCTGGGAAAGGCTATTCAATGCCTCAAGAATGGGTTCCATCAAGTCAAGGCCAAATTGATCGGATACTAGGCAGGCTTCATTTAATGACAGCCTTGTTTAGTAACTGTTCCAAGTTACAATTTATCTGCCATGAAAGAATATTGGTATGATTTCAAAATTCCTGACAGACTAGATTCACACATCACACAATAAAAATGATGTACTCTTTTTGTCACAATGTAACCCAGACATTGTGTTTTAGTACATTTTATAAACTCGTAATTGTACCTTATTCACTAAATAAGCCATATCAAGGAAAGATTTGGCACATGAATCCAGATTTATCTCCTTTGGCTTTAAATCTGAAAACAAGCATTTTGTAAACAACATATCCTAACTGAAATAGAAACTTTTCATACATGAACAACAATGGGGTGAGCCTTATTCTTTTAGAACAAAGCACACATAAATAAAATAACTTACTTGGGTTCTAGAGGTCCAAGTTCTTGAACACATATACTTAAAGGGACTTTATTGAATAACCAGGATTCTGAATAGATCAGCTGGGTCACGTGATTCAACAGTTTCATCTCATAGTCAAAGTCGAGAATCCTCCAGTATCCTGCAAGCAAAGAAGGGCATTAGTATATATTCTACAAAATCCTTTACAAAAAAGTTTTTTATAAATCCTAAATGCATTGTTCCTACTCTTTTATTTGTATAATGATCATGATGCCAGCTTAGTTATTTTCTTGAAGAAGAGACAGTTTGGTCTAGCAGCTAAAGCACCAGGCTAGAAACCAGGAGACTGTGAATTCTAGTCCCGTCTTAGGCATGAAGGCAGCTGGCTGACCTTGGGCCTGTCTCTCTCTCTCAGCTCTAGGAAGGAGACAATGGCACACCACTTCTGAGAAATTTTGCCAAGAAAACTACCTGTAAGGACTATTTCAAATAGTTGCCAGGAGTCAAAATTGATTCAAACGCACGCATGCACATACACATACACATACAAATATTTCCACTGAAGAATTATCCACATAGCTACGTTCTACATTCTGGTCGTCTAGTTATATAACTGTACATTAGGCAGAACATACAGTTCAAAATAAAGTGTCAAAAGTAAACTGGAGTAAACTGATGATGTCATTATCTAGTTTGGGTAATAAAACATCTGCACGAAAACAAACAAGCTCAGAGAGCACCAAAGACCCTTCATTTCAACCCCGCGTTAACGAATATTCTCCTTTGTCAGAGGGGAAGTGCTTTGCTATTTTACCAAGTGATTTAAAAAAAGAGAAGATTCTTAAACAGTTATATATTTATCTCTCTGGTCTCCTAAAATGAGATGTGGCAAGTGAATGGAGTGATTGTCAAATATCTGAAAAATTCTCACAATCCTTGCGAACAGTTTTAACCTACTCATTATTCTATATGACACTGACTCAAAGGCTCACAAATATATTCTGTATTAGCCAAATACAATAGAAAAGGGTTCCCCCAACTCCCGGGCCATGGCCCACTACCAGGCTGTGGTCTATTTGCAACTGGGCCATGTCATCTGTGCCGGCCTGCCACACACGCAAGTTGAGCTGTGCACACACATGTGCGCGCTCTCCCCATCACTCACACGGCCCAGTTCTCCCCACCACCACCAACAGCCAAGCCGCAAATGTTGGGGATCACTGCAGTAGAAATCAGTAATTTCCTGTTTAAATAAGAAATTCCATGAAACATATAAAACAGAATCCAGCCCCACATTGTAGCTAAAAGTACCTTGAACTTGGCATGCTTTCAGAACCTTCAGTTGATGCATTATTTCTTTCTCACTTGCTTGGACCATATCCAAGAAGTCTTCTGTAGTATACTACAGAAAGTAAACAAAACACACATCTTCCTTAAGTCTCAATGCTCCTCTGAGTTCCTTTGGAATTGCTTTATAAATAAAAGTTTAAACCTATATTTGCATATTTCTGAATATTTTATTTTCACATCAGTCACCTTTCAGTCACTAGATCATATAAAGCTGATGGCTGAATGAGACTTTTATAAACCCGCATTTATTTCAGGCTACATTTATTTCAAGAATCTGAAATTTTATTTGGTCAAAGACTGAATCAGTCCTTAACCAAATGTTGCCATATGCTGAGACCTGTGCTGGAAGGATATTTCAGGACTTTTAACAGATGAATCAAGTGCTACCCACTTTGCCACTTAAAACAGTGCCAACATGCAAAAAAAAAAAAGTAATAAAAATGTTTAGTCTTATTTTAAAGGCACAAAAGGGATGGATCCAAATTTTGTACACTTTGTTTTGAAAGGAGGGAAATTATAAGCCACCCAGAGTCAATTGAACAGTGAGATGGACAGCACATAAATTTAATAAATAAAATAAATAATAAGTTATGTAGTTTGGAAACCACTAAAGGAAAAATATTACTCTGCTGATAATGGATGTCTCAGCCCATAGCAACTGGGATTCTCAGAGACATAGAATACATTTGTGAGTGGGAGGTTTTATTTACCTTATGCACTAAAAAGTTTAAGTAATTAATACATGAACAAATGATTAACATAGTCCCTCTTTGGGCCATATGGGGAAATAATACAAACATAATTTCCTGGGAATTTAATATGGGTTAGTACTCTCTAACTGCAATTCACGCCTTGTTTAATTTTTATTCTTGCACAAAGTTTAAGTCTCTTTATGAAAAACTCTATCTTGTTTTGGGTCATGAGAACTTTTTCATCCATCTATGCATCATTCTTCCTTATCTTATATAATTATTACCTTTGAGTTTGCATCAATTCTCTCTTTTTCACTATCTGGACCTTCGTAAGGATTTTCCAATAGAAGTTTCTTGAGTTTCTTTAATTTAGGACGGCATCTTCTTAGTTCCCAAAAATTATTGGAGAAGCCTGCAATCTACAACAAGAATTATCACTGGAACTACCGGACTAATCTGGAAATTTAGCAGTTGCAGATATAACTGTATCAAACAACAGCAGCAGAGAATGAACACAGCATAATGCCCATATACTTAGTATATTAAATGACTGTTTTTGTGAACAGCGTTTCTCAATTTTAGCAGCTTAAAGATTTGTGGACTTCAACTCCCAGAATTCCCCAACCAGAACACTGGATAATTTTGGGAGTTGAAGCCCACACATCTTTAAGCTGCCACGGTTGAAAAAAAATTGCTTTAGAACTTCAGCCCTTCGGATATACGTATTTGCTCCACTTCCATTTAACTCATCTGGCTGTTTTAACATAAGAAGATTCAATTGTCACTGTGGCCTTTCAGATATTTTGGACGACTTATGTCCCTGGATATAGTGAATTGCAATCCAACCATATCTAAAGTATTGCACATCTCTCTTCCCCGCCAACTATAAATTTTTTAAACCAAATTTTGTTTTTATTTCTCCTCAGCTGCTGTCTTAAATACCAATGCATAGCAGGGTCTATTAAGTGAGGAAAAAAACCAGACTGAGATATTGAGCAATCTTAACCTTGCTTTTTGCAAGTGTAGTTATCCAAAATGTGTGATGCCACAAGTAGGAAAAAATGATGTTTGTGTCTGTGTTATAATTTTACTATTTAAACCAGTGGCATTTAGAGAAATTTAACTTATTTTTATTGCACTTTCTTTGAGAAATAACACAGAACCAAGGAGCCATACAGAGAAAAAAAGCTATTTCATCTGGTTCAGTTATTTGCTCACCATTCTATCAAATATAATATTTCTGATAAACCAAGGATAATATATGTCCTCCCAGAAATTACTGAGTTCCATATTCAATCAGCCATTATATGCCCTCAAATCCAAGATCCCACTCATAGACACGTTGATTTTAAATAATTATCCTATACACTATATGTCTAAGTTTATTGCATCTCTTAGCCACAGAATACCCTGACTTAATTCATTGGATAAACTAGAGTTCACAAATCACATCCACAAATGTGAACGCTTTGGAAAAGGATTAAATGTGATTTATTTATTTTTTTAAAGGGGAGAATGACTTTTCAAAGATCTTAACTTGCTCTGGAGAATCTTCAGGCACACAATACCTCAGGGTGGAGTATATTAGTGGTAGCCTTGTCTGCACGAAGCTGCTCTGGCGTTTCACCGGAAGGAATAAAAAGCAACATGTTGGAAGTATCTGCTATTTTCATGTCATAAGTCTTATCCTTACTGCATATCACAGCATGTTCATTTTTCTCTCCACGGATCACCAGGCTGCAGGATCAAACAAATGCACATAAGCCAGGTTCAAGCTACAATGTGTTGACTAAAAGATTTAAATACATATATGTAATAATAAAATAAAGGTGGGAGGCTGATAACATCTGAAAAATTAGGGTCCAATTTTACCAGGTATTTCAGGTATGTAGTATCATAATATTCAGTCAAGGAAAAAAACCCACAAACGGACTATATTAGTCCAGGGGTCTCTAACTTGGCAACTTTAAGACTTGTGGACTTCAACTCCCAGAATTCCTCAGTCAGATTGGCTGAGGAATTCTGGGAGTTGAAGTCTACAAGTCTTAAAATTGCCAAGGTTACATACCCCTGCTTTAATCTAATGCAGTGTTTCTCAGACTTGGCAAATTTAAGATGCATGGACTTCAATTCCCAGAATACCCCACGTTTGAGCAACACATCTGGAACATGAGGAGCGGGCACTGCAATTCCCTTCTTGAATTAGCTCAGACGACCCTCCCAGTTGCTAGGGGTCGCTGTAGAGTCGCGAGATTATTTTTTTTTTAAGCCCGCTCTACCGCCCTGCCGAGCATGCGCATACCTTCGCCCCGCCTCCAACTCGTGACACAACTCCGGCTCCAGTTGCAGAAGGCAGTAATCCCCGGCATCGATCCGCGGACTGAAACTGAGGCACTGCACCGTCGGAAGCAGCTCCGCCGGGTTTAGTTTAGCGACCTGCAGCGTTGCATCGACCTCCTCGCGGCTTCGCATGCGCGACGGCTTTCCCTCCTCAATGTCCATGGGACGTCACCCAACAGGAGCGGCAAAGACGAACGGCCTCCTCAGAAAAAGCGCGCCAAAATCACGCCGTCAACCGTCGATGGCAGAGGGGGCGTGGCATAGGCTGCTTACGCGCCCAATCCGAAAGGGAGGAGGTGGGGCTAATGGCCCCGCCACAAAACAGACGTTGATACTCAGGGGACCCATGAGGAGGATCAGTGGGCTGGAGGCAAGAAACGCAGGAAGAGCTGTTGAGGGAACTGGATATATTTAATGAAAAAGAGGACTAGGGACGACATGATAGCAGACTTCCAAAATATTTGAGGGGCTGCCACAAAAAAGAGAGGCTCCACCTATTTTGCAAAGCACCAGAAGGCAGGACAAGAAGGAATGGATGGAAACTATAATCAAAGAGAGAATCAGCATAATTGGAAAGGAATTAGAACAGAATAGAAATGGAATGGAATAAGGGTGGATAAAAATCTTATGATTTTTTTAAAAAAAAAATCGGATTTTTAAAATTTAAATTGGATTTTTTTTTTATTTTTATCCAATTTATTTTAATAAACTGCTTTTGGAATAAACATCTATCCAAATCACTTTTCTGTTTGAGATACATTAATGATTTAGTTTATTGGGCATGAAATGGAGCTCAGTTATGCAGCATGAGGCTGTATGTTCTGCTATATTGGGACCAGAGGTGAAATTCAGCAGGTTGTAGCAGGTTCACTAGAATTGTAAATTTTCTAAGCAATTTGGAGAACCGATTGTTAGAAGAAATCTCCTTTTGTTTTTTTCCCACTTTACAGGGTTAATCCTGTAAGGAAGGCA
>JAEANM010016356.1:0-13300 GCA_017656035.1 Myanophis thanlyinensis
TTTTACTTGCTGTGAACCGCCCCGAGTCCTTAGGGAGATGGGGCGGTATATAAATTTAAATAAATAAATAAATAAATATTATTGCTATTTCATCTCTCAGAATTCTCCAGCCAGTATACTGCCAAAGTTACTAAGTTTGAAAAACATCGCTTTAGAGTAAAATGAAATGAGAAAAGTGAGGAAACATTAATATGTTACTTATATCATTCTCTGTTCTGGATTATAGGCACATTTTTTTTAGTCAGGATTGCGCAAAGTGTTCTCTAAACTACCACCTTTATTTCTAGCACTAGCAAACATATAATGTGGGCAATTCTACCAACAACTTCTTAAGATTTCACTTATTACCCATTATGGCTACCATATCTACCCTATTGCATATTTTCTTAGCATGTAGCCCAGAAAAGGCAAGTAGGTAAAAGTTACAGATTCCTCAATGTGCTGATTATATACAGACTTTCTAAGATAATACAAAGGTTTATTTGAACATTTAAATCTAGATTTTTCTACATCTAATAGAATAGTGCTACAAAAGTAGTATTTGTAAAACTGGTTCTGGTTGTAAGTAACATCTAGTATAACTATATCAATACATTAAAATATGTCTGAGAACAAATGTAGCATAGTAGCTTATGAAGCATGTGTTCCAGTCCCCTTTACATCTTAACTCATTAATTTTTAGGTAATTGAATCACCTCATAGAGCAATCTACAAGGTTCCTTAAATGGGAAAAATTGAAAGAGATAAAGATGGACTCTTCTATTTCTCATATGCCAATTCAAAAATTCACAACTTTGAATAGATCTATTAAAATCAAAACTTAGGCTATTCATATGAGTTTTGAGTTGATATGCAAAACTCCATATAAAATATGACTAACCTTCAATTAACAAAAATTAAACTTGAATATAAATTTTATATATATAATTATTACATAAAACAAAATCAACAAAGCCAAAGGACATGAGTAGAATTTTAATTCATCTAAAACTAACTTACCACCTTCTGTCTTCTACCTTCAGAAAAGGATTTTTCAATTTACCTATGTAAAAGAATTTAAACCAAATTATATAAATATTTATTGGAGTCTGTCTGTCTGTCTGTCTGTCTGTCTAAGAACCTTCCAAATCTTCTAATCCAAACCCCTGCTCAGGCAGGAAGCCCAAAACCATTTCAGACAAATGGTTGTCTAATCCCTTTTTGAAAACTTCTAGTTGACCCCCCTTCTTTGAAGCAGTCCCTTAGATATTGGAACAGTGTTGTCATGTCACTCCCTACTCCTTCTCCTCATTAAACAAGACATACCCAGTTACTGCAATCATTCATGTTGCAGCCTCCAGTTTCCTAATTATCTTTGTTGCTCTTTTTTGTACTTTTTCTAGAGTCTCAACATCTTTTTTCATATCATGTTGACCAAAACTGCATGCTGTGTGGTCTTATGAAGGTATTATAAAGTGTATTAAAACTTCACTTGATCTTGATTCTATCCTGTTAATGCAGCATAGGATTGCCCTGGCTTTTTTGGCAACTGCAGCATACTGCCATATTTAAGTGTTTGTCCACTAGGAGTTAGTTACTACTATTGTGCCAGATACCATCTATACTATACCTGTGCATTTGATTTTTCTTGCCTAAATACAGAACCTTACTTTTTTCACCACTGAACATCTTTTTGTTAGAAAGGGTCCAGTGTTCAAATCTGTCAAGATCCTTCTGTATCTTAAGATTGTCTTCCAGAGTGTTAGCTATTCCTGCCAGTTTGGTGGTAAAATTGATGAATTTCCCCCTCTATCTTGTCATTTAAATCAGGGGTCCCCAACCCCTGGGCTGTGGCCCTCAATCAAGCCTTGAGCCATTTGGAACCAGGACACTGAAGTGACAGGTGAGCATACATCCCCATTTGCATGAGCAGCGGGTGAGCAGGTGCATGTGTGCTTGCCTGCCCCTTGCACAAAACCATATTAGTGAGAATTAAGTCCAATATGGCTGACCTCCTAGTTCCCTTCTCTACTTTTTGGGAGACAAAGTTGTCTGCTAGGTTTGTCAGGAACCTATTTTATCTTCCACTTGATGTTAGAGTTTGTCTCCCAACTGATGTTGGGGTAGTTAAAGTCTCCCATTATTATTGTGGTATGCTTCCTACATACCTTAGTTAACTAACTAGCAAAAAGTTAAATCTTTTTTCTGCTTAGTTGGTGGCCTGCAGTATAAACCTATGGCAATGCCATTTTAAAATATTGATCCAAATGCATTCAAAATGGTTTTCATCACTGTTCTGCTTACTTCTATAGTGATTTAGTTATTTTTTTTATATAGCACAATTTCACCTCTTCTTTTATTAGGTCTGTTTCTTTTAAACAATTTAAATCCCTCTAGCTGTATATTCCATTCATGGGTTTCATCCCATCAAATTTCCATAATGGCAACAATATCATATCTGCTGTCATGTACCTGAATTTGTAATTCATCCTGTTTATTCCTCATACTTTGTGTGTTGGCGTATAGACATTTTAGTCATTTTTGGCTGATCCTGTGTTTATTTTCTACATAACCTGTTTTGTGCGTGAATTCCTCTTTTTCCTTGCCACCTATTTGATTAGTGCACATAATATGGCACACACTATCAAAAGCTCGATTTTCCTTACCAAAGTTGATATTCTTAACTGCAGAAACACCTTTGTTAGAAACACTGAAACCCTTATTGCTTTAGATTGTTGGGGATAAAAATGTATCAACAGATACAACAGTATCAACTAACTCTCTGTCCCCATTATTAAGAAAAACTCTCCAGAAAACCCCTGGATTTACCGCTACATAATTCAGCATCTTTATTTGATGGATACAAACCATCTCTTTGGTATAGCTTTTCATCAGACCAGCTGCAAACATCATGACTAACAACCAAATCTTATACCATTCCTTTAGCCACATTAAACTCTGCTATATGCTAGCATTTTCATTTTTTCTCCTTATATATATGTAAAACCTATAGGTAAGACTACAGTCTATCCTGCTAAGTTTCTGTTCCCAAGCTCTGAAAATCATTCTTTATAGAAAGCACATCTTTTTCAGATAGGTCATTAGTGCCAAGATGTACAACAATGTCATCACAGTCCTTACTACCATTCTTACTGTCTTAGCAATGCATCTCTTTTTTCTGCTGGCAGATTCTTCACCTCTTTCAAAACCTCCACATCCTTTCCTAAATTGGCATCTCTTACAGTTGAATCATCAAGCAGAAAGTGCCTTCTCTTTTTAAATACCTTGATTATTAGATAATATAATTTGTCCTAAAACTTTATTTTTTGGTAACAATATTAGTTATGTCTTGAGTACTTACTTTTTACTTTTTGGTCTACAGATCCTTTCTCCTATTTAAGAGAAATAATACTATAGTTACGAGATTCAGCAACTGGCCTACTAAATAGTTTTACATATTTATAAAGTGTGAAACACCGAAGACATAAAAGTAGTTTTTGGGTTACAACAGCAATTGGAACTGAAATTGCCATTGTTAAGCAATGCAGTCATAAAGTGATACCACATGACTGCATTGTTGGTGATGGTAATCCAGGCACTCCTAGTTGCCATCGTAACCCTAAGACAACACATGGGTCATTAAGTAAGAAGCAGCAGGAATACAAGATATGGAGCATTGAGATGCCACAAGGGAAACACAAGATGCTCAGTGCAAGTCATGTATAACTTGGGGTAAATGCAGGGAAAGGGCGCATACAGCGACCAAGGGAAGGAGGGCGCAAGTGTGTGCAAATACAGAGAGGCCAAAGAAAGCAGAGGTTTATCACACTGGAAGAGAGACTGTGGACTTCCCTGAAAGCTTCTCATTTAATTTACTTGTGGAAAGTCAGTAGAGAAAGTTACAAATGGGGAACACACGATCATGGGACGCTGCAACTGTCATAAGTGCAACCTAGATGCCAAGTGCTGTTCTTTCCCAGGGAAGTTGCTGGGATAGACATAACTGTGACTCCGTTATAGGCCCCACTTGTTCAGTACCGTTTTAACTTCAAACTGAATGCATGGTCGGTAAGCAAGGATTATAATTCATATTTGTGATGAAAAATCTTTTTGGCTTGGTTTCACATTCTAGGCTAGAATATTTAAAGTACACATGAACAATGGAAGGAGGGTTGAGTATGCAACTGTATTTATTTACTCCATACTCTCTGAAAACAAGTAAATAAAATGAAATGAGTTGTATTTTTAATTCTATACCACAACTCAACTTTAAGCCTAAATTCTGGCAGAATTGAGAATTGAGTTCGAACTGCATATAAAAATATCCCTTCCTAATTTAATTATAAATTGTTTATTATTCACTATTTCAAATTAAACATGGATTAAACATAACTTTTTTAAAACTTTTCTAACAATGATTCTAATTGGCCCAATAAGAATTAAATCAGTAAAACATAAAGATAATTTCCATATGCCGTTATACTTCTTTATCTTGAGGCACAAGAGGAAGAAATACTGCCTAGGGAAGCAGACAAGAGACAGAGGATTCCCCAGTGATTCAACAGTAGAAGAAAGAAAGTCAGGAAGGACTTGCTCTAATTGATAAGGCTGTTAATAGAATTAGATCAACTGTTTATCTTGTCTGGTTTATCTGGGAGGGCTGACAATACTTAAAATTAACAATAATATATATCATGTTTCTAGTTCTAAATATCCAGTATTAATTCATTCAGAACAAACATGCCAAATGAGGAACCTATCTTGTAGAAAGGGATATTAATATTTTTAACTCAAGCTGAAACATAAAAGTAGGAGAAACATATATTCTCATGATCTTACTTCAGGCATGGGCAACCTTTGATAAACAGAACCCATATAAAAGATAGCTACAACTGATAAACAACAATGCAAAGTGAGCAGAATTGTGTCTCAGACATTGATACCAGGATTTTCTGAATTTTGTGAAATTTTATCATTTACAATGTTAAGCATTTTTTAATGGTTTGCACTAATATTTTTAAGTTTTTTCCATCTCAAAATACCAACAGAGATGAAGGGAACTTTATGCTTTCACATATCTGAGGTCTCAGTCTTTCTCTTGCAAATTATGAATAAAATATTAATGTAGCAGTTTTAGTAGAAATAATTTATTTCACATATACTGCTTTTTGCTAGATTTCTTGGAAATTAAATAGTTTACTTACCACACTGTTGATTTCCGTGTTTGATTTCTTAGTCAAAAAGAGATCTTTTTTCTTTTGCTCAATATAGTTCTTAATATCTTTTTTCAAAAAGAAAAGAATAATTAAAATTATTATGTCATCTAAGTTATTTAAATGGAACAAAGTCTTTTAATGATGGGATAAAATCATTAAATAAATGATAAAATCGTTTTATTTTAAAAATACTTGCCATCAATGTGAAGTATTTTCACTCCCCAACTCAAGGCATTCGAGAGTATACTACCAGAAGGGATCAATTCCTGAAATACAAATATTGAATATTTCAATCATTATTGTACATTTGAGCATACAAATATTTAAATACAATAAAAAAATTGGAGTGCAGCTACTCTGTATCCTCAGCCTCCTTCTACCCTATTAATAGAATAAAATACAAAAACAAAATTGAATTTCTTATTCATGCCCATCAGCCTCATGGCACTATAGAAATAAGGTTTGCCTAACTTAAGCTTGAGGAAACACAGTACTATGCCTTACTAAAAACAATTATATAGAGAGAGACCTCAACATACAATCAGAAATCAGAACAGAATCTCAGTCATTAAATGAATAGTTGTTAAAAGAGACACTACATGTCTGCTTTTCTCAACAACTACAATCATGGTACTCTAAGTTGCAATTAAGTGATGTCCTGGGTCATTAAGTGGTTAGAGTGAAAAAGCTGTCTGCCAAGTTCAATTCCCTTCCTCCTCCCTCCCCATCCCCAAGGTGTGGAAGTGAACTACTGCAGGCTGCAAAAACAGAGCACAGATCTTCAGAACCTAAGCTTTGTTTTTAGAAAGACACATTGAAAAGCAAACAGTGTGCCTGCTTCCCCATGTGCAGAAGAGAATTACTCCATCAGGATTTAGGAATGGAGCTTGTATCTTTGAGATCTGAGTTCCTTTCTGCACCCTGTCAAAGGAGTTCGACTCTCTTCCATGAGTAGAGGGAAAGCATTCCAGTGGGCTGTGGGAATGACACTCAGTTCTTTAGGATTCAAGGTCCATTTCTCTGAATAACTTCAGCCCCACACCAGCAGGCAATTCTTTCAATCAACTCTGAGAGGAGAAGGAGCTCTCTTGACAGCAGTAGAAGCTTACAACCTTCTCTGCTGGCTTCACCATTGACTTTCTGGGGAAGCCAGCAGAGATTACAAATGGGCATCATATGATTGCAGGGTCCTTGGCAATGGTCATAAATTCAGATAGGTGACCAAGCACTCAGATAAGGCAATCAGGCAACTTTGGGAGGAAGAGGGCATGGTGGCCATATTATATGAGT
The DNA here is from genome assembly GCA_017656035.1 of Myanophis thanlyinensis. NCBI lineage: Eukaryota > Metazoa > Chordata > Lepidosauria > Squamata > Homalopsidae > Myanophis > Myanophis thanlyinensis. The sequence goes on from JAEANM010016356.1 coordinate 6,486, forward strand.
CAGAAGTAATTTACGGGCCATAAGCACTCTTTCCAATGCCATCTTAAATTTAAATGGTCATTAAACAAATGGTCATAAATTGAGGATACCTATAGGAAAAAATAACAGGTAAAAAGCTAATTCAAGATGAAATAATGTTATTAAGTGACACATACCTGATCTTTGATAGCCTTTTCCACTAAAGATTTTCCTCTACTCATGCGCACCTATATTGAAGAAGAAATAAAGAATGTGTGGGTTACAGCTATTACTGCATTCATAGGATTATTTAAAATAGTTACTTAGTGAAGTTTGTTACTTTGAATTTTTTAAAGGTTCACAAAATTACTTAGGTCAGCATGATATTAAAGTTAATAAATTAAAATTAATAAATTAGTTAAATCAAATCTGATGTAGTGGTTAAGGAATTATGCCAGAAACAATGAGTTTTAGACCTTCTTTAGGCAAAAAACTAGCTGTGTGACCTTGAGCTAGTTACTTTCTCTCAGTCCCAGCAAGGGGACAATAGTAAACAATTTCTGAAAACCTTGCCAAGAAAACTGCAGGGATTTATCTAGGAAGTGCTCAAGAATAGGAAATGACTGAACTAGGGGTGGGGAGATTAGTACTGTCAGCCATTTATCTATGAGTAGACATTAAAACAAATTATTTGTGATATTTAATTTTAGGTGAACATATCTGCTAGCTAAACTGCTATAAATGGAAATTTATCTAAACAATTGAATAATAGTACTTGTATTGAAAAAAAATAAATAAAAACACACACATTACTATCTAAATATGAGCAATGCTACACATGCTCACATGTGGAGCCTTTTTGGAACTGTTGAAAGAACTGTGTTGTAGATTGGATAGATGATGTCGTACGTACTTCTCCCCCTCGGTTGAGAGAGGGCTGTTCAATTTTGACATAAATGGCCTTTTTAACTCTTCTTCCATTTATGTCAAAATTGAACAGCCCTCACTCAACTGAGGTGGCACATTCAGCAAAAGCAGATCCTAAAGGGAGTCCAGACAAGCAGCAAAAAGCTTGGAAACCTTTAGAAACCTTTCTGTTGTTTGTCTGATTCCCTTTAAGACCGAGCTGCAGCTGTTTGCTGCATGTGCTATGCTCCAATAACTTTGCAGAGTATTTTCTTCTCCACTCAAACAACCCACAAAAGAATTTTCTTTGCTTCCTTCTTCAAGCTCTCCTTTTTAAAAAAATTAAACCACCTTTCTTTACTCCTCTGTAATTCACTTACAGATTTTGTCACTCTCTTTCCTGGTGCATATATTGTAATAAGTTTAGCTAATTAAGTGACTAAAGGAGATTGAGACTGGAGGGCAAAGATGGACAATTTAGTTTTAGTACCTAATTTTTGAGGGGAGGGAGAAAGATTAAATGGAATATTTTTCACTCTTAAGATAAGACATCTGTTCCTTCCAACTTTTTTTAATTGAAAAATGTGGGGTTTTGGGGGGGGGGCATGGAAATTAAGGGAAAGATTTGGGGAAGGTCAACCCTGAGCTGCTGCTTTTGCATGTCAGGGAGTGGCTCCCCCAAAGCCTACCAAGAGGCAGGAGAGACCTGCAATCTCTCAACTGTTGCCAACACTTCTGGAAGCAGCTGCCATTCCTGCATGGAATTTTCACATACTGGAAATGGCAGCCGCTTCTGGGAGGCAGCTATACAGCCAAGGGATGAGTGGCTTTCCCAACATGAGGATCAGTAATCTTCAAAAGGTAAATGTGTGATGCGACAGGATAGAATAGAAATTTTTTTTGGCCACGTGTGGCTGAACACACAAATAATTTATCTTTGGTGCATATGCTCTCATTGTACATAAAAGAAAAGGTACATTCATCTAGAATCATAAGATACAACTCTCAATGATAGGATGGGAGAGTGGGGAGAAGGTCCAAAGCTTGTGGGTAACCAGCAGGGGATTGGAGAGACGCTGCAACATCCTTTGGTCAGTAATAAGGATGAATGACCATGAGGATGCTGCAATAGATGTAACTTTGAAGCAGGATTGTAACTAGCTTTGGGAATCGTAACTTCAATCAAATGCTAAGTGACTTGAGGACTATCTACAGTATATCACAAAATATGCCTTCAGAAGTGATTAAATTATTAGCAAATTCCTGTAATACTATAAGATCCTACTTTTATCATTTTCAAATTGAAAATTTATCACATTATCTTTTCTATTATCTAATGTATTTGTCTGACCATACAATGGAAAGCAATGGTCTATACATAGCAAAGTTTGGATAAAGAAAATACATTTTTATCTAATTTTTAAAATGTCTTGAGCATAGCCACACTAAAGATTAATACAGATCTTGTGGAAGTAAAATTATAGAGTAGGTATGTGGCCATTGTTGAATTCTGTTTTAATTCTATACATACACAGATATATATAACTGAATGTCTTCCATTCAAGTTTATGCCTACTTTAATACAAATGTATGCTGTGTTTAGAGTAGTATGTATAAAATAAAACAATGCAAGTAAAGACTTCTGAAAAATTTATTTTAATAATAAAGAAGAAAGCCCGAAGTGGAACATTTTTCAATCTAGATGAGGAAAGAATGAAAAGATTATATCACAGAACAAAATATTACAATGTTTTAGCCTTATAGGAACCATTAAATTAATGGCTTTCAAAATATCTTGCCATAGTCTATGCTGTCTAGAGTCCTAGTTCAGCATTATCTGGTGGGCTACAAGTTTCCCAGACAATTTTCATGAAACCAGTCTCAGCTCAAGAATCTGCCTGAAGTTTGACTAGCTTTGAAATATTTAGACCATTATGAAAAGTTTGCTTTACTTAACACGCAGCATTTGTGCAGGGTTGATAGAGAGTAAAGGAAGAAGGTGAATGAAACTTACTGTGTCCACCAGCTTAAATGTATTACCATCAGTCCTGTCTCTTCTGCTGCTTGGATGAGGTGAACTGTTCCCACCATTACATACAGATTCTGGGCTTGGGACTGGAGATGGTTGTCCAAGGGCTGCAAATTTTGCTTCTTTTTTGTTAGAGATCAAGTAATTAATGTCTTTGCTAAGGAATCCTTCAACTCTCTAATTGTAAAAAAAAGAAGAAAAATATTTTGAGATGAGAATGCTATATTCCCCTTCACAAATATTTGAGTAATATTGCTTTCTTCAAGAATCTCTAATTCTCATTCATTGATGGTAAGCAACCAGATTAGGATTGTTAGGATAACATGGCTATATAAATCACAATGTTTCAAAAAAATTAATGTAGATCATGCAATATAGGTTGGGATAGTTAATATAAAATACCACAAACGTATTTATAATATGCAGATAATCATGGACTTATGACCAAAACTAGGGTTGGAATTTCCATCACTAAGCAATGCAGTTGTAAAAAATATCACATTACACTTTCTGTTGTTGTCATTAACCATGAATCATGAGTCATTAAGTACCTATCCCAATCCAAGTCATTCTGGGCTCGATTCCTCCCAACCTGAAGCTTGGTAAGATAAGGGAATTCCCTTCTCTTCAACTCTTCCTACCAATCTCCATCACATCTCTTACAGAGCAGCAAACAGTACCAAAACTGTGTTGTTGGGCAGCTACCTGTCATATCACTGCTCGGGGCTTCTTGATGTGCCATACCTCTCGGGTTGTAAGAAGTTTTTGAACCACACCATGGCACATAGCTATCACCTGGGATGGAAAAAATTGCCCATCAGGATAGCGGCAAAGCCACAGTAATGTAGATCATAATACACAACGCTGTTCCAGGAGGTTCTGGCAACGCATTACAAAGCCTCTTGCCCTAGGAAGTCTCAGCTGCCCTCAACTCTGAGTATAATAATTTTATGGAGAATTTTGGAGAAGTGGCAATTTTTTTATAAATAAAAATCTAACCATGTAGCATAAATGTAGTTAAAAGACAGGCTGTAAAAAGAGAAAAATGCTTAGGAATTCAATTTTAGCAAGAATATAACATATTCAAACTAAATCTGCCTCATTCCTTTTCTTTTCTATCTTAAAGAAAAACATACATATTGACTTACCCCTCCTAGTTCCTTAAGATCTTTTGCAATTTTATCAGAGAGGGTGTTAGATGGAATATCAAGATAGAACACTTTCCCAGTAAGTGGTTTGTATTTTGGTTTATCAGGCTTTGTAGAATCTTTCTTTACATTTTTCAGGGGAGAGTTGCTTCTTTCTCTTCTTTCTTGCATATCACCTGCAATTAAAAAAAAATTGATTCTTATCAGAAACGTATCTATTTAATCCTTAAATCATATTTTGAAGCAAAAGACAATTATTGAAAAGTATATATAAGTATTTGAGACTTGCTATTTGAGGTGCTAAGACTAGGAAGGAATATTAGGTATTGAGTTATAAATAAATAAATTATATAAGTTATAAATAAGCTACTTTGAGTTATAAATAAATAATATATAAATAGCAATAGCATTTAGAATTATACCACTTCACAGTGCTTTATAGCCCTCTCTCAGCAGTTTGCAGAGTCAATATCTTGCCCCCAATAATTTACTTCTACCTCTATCACCTTTCCCAAATATGTTTTGGAGGGTCATCTAATTGTCCGTAGTAAATTTGGACAATACAGACTGGAAATAGAGTTTGGCTGAAGAGGACCTGGATGCAGTTTCTTTTGTATGTGGTGGCTTTCTTCAGAAGGGTCAAGACCCATTGCAGTCCCACAGCACTAAGAAAAGTGGAAGAAAAGCAGCTGCTTTACCTGTTTCTCTGCAATGGCTATTGTAAAAACTTTGTATTCTGACATACAGTAGCCAAATCAAAACATACCACATAACCCACCATTATACAAAAACTAACCCTACCATACATAAAAGGGGTATCTGAAACGACAGCCAAAATTCTCCAACCTCTAGGAATAAGAATAGCGCACAAACTCACAGCCGCATTCTGCCAGGAATTATCCAGAACCAAAGACAAGATACAGAAGGATGAAAGAAACATTGTAATTTACAAAAGCAGCTGCATTAATTCCAACCACTTCTATGTGGGACAAACATTACATCAACTGAAAACCAGAATCCATGAACATCAGCTGGCAATTACACAATCCCAAATCCTTAAATCCGACCCACACTGACAACAAACAACACCAATTGGAGCAATACAAGAATCATTGGCCACACTATCACCAACCATGCATGCAAGTTTTATCAAAGCCTGGCACTCCACAAGCAATTCCATCAAGACACATTGACCTACCACTACAAGCTCCTGAGAATTCAAATCACACAACCAACCACCAACAGTCCAGCTCTTCGCAGTCATTTCTGCCCTTGTAACCTCCCATCTGGACTATGCCAACACTCTCTACATGGGGCTCCCCTTGAAGAGCATCCAGAGGCTGCAGTTAGTGCAGAATGCGGCCACATGGGCAATTATGGGAGCTTCTCGGAGCTCCCATGTTACACCTTTCCTGCGCGAGCTGCACTGGCTTCCTGTGGCCTTCCGGGTGCGATTCAAGGTGTTGGTACTTACCTTTAAAGCGCTCCATGGCTTGGGACCCGGGTACTTACGGGACCGCCTGTTGCCACCATCAGCCTCCAACCTACTGGTGCGTTCCCACAGGGCAGGCCTCCTCGGGGTGCCGTCGGGCCGATGTCGCCTGACGGCCCCGAGCCTTCTGTGGCTGTGCCCTCCTTATGGAACGAACTTCCCTCTGAGATTCGGACCATTACTGACCTCCGAGCTTTCCGATGTGCATTGAAAACCCATCTTTTCCAGCAGGCTGGCCTGGCCTGATACCTCAGGGTTATTTTTAATTTGTTAGTTGTAATTTTAAAATTTTATCATTTTAATTTAATTCATTCTAATTCTTAATTTTAATGTGTTTTTAGTCAGCTCTGTATAATTATTTTAATTGGTTTTTTAGATTATTTTTTTTCTATGTATGTTTTTACCTGATGTACACCGCCCCGAGTCCCTTGGGAGAGGGGGCAGTATATAAATTTTGAAAATAAAAAATAAAAAAATAAACAGCACCAACCCTCAACCAAACCACACATCTCCGTCACCTTCCCATCACCAGACCCTCATCTGATGTGAGCCTCCTATCACAAGACCTTCTGACTACACAAAGCCCTTATAATCAAATTTCTAGTATTTCCTATATTTACTTCCTAAAAAGTTAATAAAAATAAAAATAATAAAGATTGCAACTAGCTTTAAGGTAACTGCTTTGCTTTGAAGTAGTGTACATTTGTATTCAACTGCTTTGAGATTTATCAGATTTGGTACTCGGCACATTTTGACACAAAATTTTTCTCCCAGTACTTATCATTTGGTACTCAATACACCAGCTACAACTTGTCAATATCAATTGTTTTTGACTCACATTATTCCTTATGGGAAAAAATTGTTTGGTACTCATTATTTTTTGTACTTATTGCATCTCCCAAAACCAATTAACAATAAGTATTGGGGTATCACTGTAGCTCAGGTTTTTTTTAGGAGATATTATTTTTCTTATTAACATTTAATTAGAAGCAGGGAACATATAACAGAACCCACAGACATGATGTTTCAGTGGAATGTAGAAAAAAAGCTTTATACTCAAAATCACTAACCAACATACCGGTAATTCGTATTCTCACAATCCCACTTTCCAATATCAGTTTGGCTTGTAAGCCATTTATCAAAGATATTCCAACATACATGCCTTTACCCAGAGATCACACTTTGAAAGTGAGTACAAATTCAAATCAAATTTCAAATTTATTGGTCACATACACAGTCATACATGGTACGATATGCAGTGAAATGCTTACGCAACCGCGGG
>JAEANM010016357.1:0-13299 GCA_017656035.1 Myanophis thanlyinensis
TGTTTTGGGGACAAGGTCAGAGAGGCCAGATTGAGATGGTTTGGACATGTGCAGAGGAGGGAGAGTGGTTATATTGAGAGAAGGATGTTGGAGATGGAGCTGCCAGGCAAGTGGTTAAGAGAAAGGCCAAAGAGGAGATATATGGATTTGTTAAAAGAGGACATGAATTTAATTGGGGCGAGAGTAGAGGGTGCTGAGGATAGTTAGGTGGAAACAGATGATTTGCTGTGGCAACCCCTAACAGGAACAGCCAAAACAAGAAGTTTGTATTTTTATAATTTTTCAAATATTCTCTTGTTTATGATCTTGGGAATATTGACTAAGGAAAGCTGACAAACTAACAGTGATTCCTGAATGTTTCCTGACTGAAGTTCAGTCTCAAAATAAAATGTACTTTTCATATAGTAAGAATTAATATTTGTTTTAATGATAACCTTTGTTATACAGTTGTTTAACAATTAAATATATTTTGCATATATGAAGTACATTTTTATATTATTGCTAATTGGCACAATGATAGTAACAGACAGAATAATGATATTCATAACAATTTTATATTATAGACCAATAAGATTATGCCTGACATATTTCTGCTTCACAATATGTTGGACTAATGACTTCAAACACATGGAAAACTTCAAATTAAAAATTGTAAATTATTACACAGGGCACTAAGTACAAACTTAGTGCAGCTTTATAATGCATATTCAAATATTTAAAATTATTACATATCATGGATTAATTATATTATAAATTCTAAGTATCACAGAGTACTAAATATTTGTACTTGTGTATATGTGTTTTTCAGATTTTTTTTCTATCTAGATCAGACAATAATCATTTAATGAAATTGAGAAACCTATCAATCAGTAAATATATGAAAAGATATATAACTAGTTATGATTTAATCTGTTATTTGGAATAAATAATGAATAAAGCTGAAGTTCACCCAAATGTTCCTTTGTAAAAACATTTTAAACGAATGGTGAAGAAGAGTAAAAGCACATAAGAGTTAGGGCATGCAGGAAGAACTCACAGAGGGAAAATGCTACATTAATACATTAAATATATATATATATATATTATTTATTAACCTCCTATTTCCTTTCAACCTTTCATATATATTACACACACACATCTATAGATATATCTAGAGAGAGAGAGAGACAGAGAAATGGTGGCAAAAGGTTTCAAAAACTGCTTGCAGGCTGCCGAAGCCACAGGTTGCGTTTCTAGATATCTAGAATGTCTTTCTTTGGGACAATCTCAAGATTCTATTTTCTTATGTTTAATAGTTGATTAAGACGGAGGGAATTCATGTCTTTATATGCAGTCTCCCTCTCAATTTATAACTAAACTTCAAATGAAACGTTTTATCTACATGCTATAATAAGAGGACTGAGATATGGTTGCAAAGGAGAACTCATCTAAATTCATTATCATTAAAACTCATCCAGACTTTTATAAGTACTTATAGTTCTAAATATATATCCTTTACAGCTTCTCTGATAAACCATTGTAGATTGCAAAGGTAAGGATAATCTATTAGGAAATCTTTTTTAATTTAGTTTAAAAATAGAGACCAAATTGAATAATGTATTTCTTAATTGGATTTGTATGTGTTTTCTTAATTTTTAGCTAATTCCTTTTCCAATGTTTTTAAATGATAGTAATCCAAAAAAAGATATTGACTTTTCAATATTTTGTAATAATAACAGCACTTTAGGCCTTACTAAGTACCTTGACAACAGAAGTCTAGACAGACTCTTGCAAGTATTTATCAGAATTGTTCTAGCCCCAGCAGATGTGACTACGCGCCAACAGAAGAATGAATTATATCATTGTTATGAATAGGAATTTTGGCAAACAATCTGCTGCTTTTTCAGTGAAAAATTACACGTTTTCACAAAGGTAGAGAAAACATAGTGTATTCTTCTTGCTGAAATTAATTGCACAAAGATCAAATAGTATGTGACAGAGAAATTTGTCTTCAGAGGAAAATGGGGAATGGCAGAACCAGCCAGGCCAGGGCTCTTCAGGATTAGGGCAGCTTGTAGAACGGAGGAACACGGGCAGGATGAACATGACAGACAGAGCTCAGGCAAGGAACAAGGACCACCCCATTCTGATCCAAGAGCTTGGAGTGTGGAGAGAAGGCATGAACAGCACAGAGTGAGCAGGCTACTCAGGAGAAGAGTGCCCAGCCCAACTTCACAAGGGACACCGGGGGAATGAGATTTAAAGAAATGCTGTGGGGAGGGGCATTTGTTGGGAACAAACACTGAGTTCGTGAAGTGTTGAGTACCGACGTTTGAACTTTCCAAGGGTCCTTGTGTTCTTTCTGGCATTCTGGACTAATTACCTGGATCTTTTGCTTCCTGAACTCCCTGATTTGCCTTGCTGGATTTATTGCTTTGCAGCCTTGGTGTACACGGCTCTGGGCTGACTAATTGCAGCCAAAGGCTGCTTGAAGTTTATGTAGGCATTTGTCATCACTTTGCTCTGGGACAAACTTGGGAACGTTTGGGGAAATTTGGAGCAATAAAGGGGAGGTTTGAACTGCAAGCTGTTTGTGTTATCGCAGTATCATGCCCCGGCTTATCAGAGTTGTAATCATCACAGAATTTTCAAGCTGCCCTGAATTAATTGAACTTTAATTGTTTTAAATTCAGTTGTAGCCATAAGATTAAGACAGTTCTATATATTACATATAGAACTGCCTTAATCTTATGGCTACAACTGAACTTAAAACACTAAGGTTCAATTAATTCAGGGCAGCTTGAAAATTTACCCAGCCACAGGTTACTTCTTATACAATCCAATGTGTTCTATACTAAATATGGGTCGACTGGAGACAGAAAGTCTGGTGCGAGGAACTCAGAGAGTGGGAGAAGCCTGCTCTCTGATTGGGTACGATGCGTCTGTATATAGTATAAATAGTTGTTAATTGCTTTACTGTACAGTCTTGCTGGAGTTCTATTCACTTGTAAATAAAGAGCTGATTTAACTACTCATCGTCTCGGTCTCTAAATTCCTGCGCTAAAACACTGGCGACGAAGGTGGGATTCGGAGAGACCTGAAGACTTGAGACCTGAAAAGACTCAGCAAGCTCCACAAGAATGCCGACTCACATACCTCCAGCGCCATTTGATCCCAACTCTGAAGAGTGGGAGTCATTTATGATCCATTTCATAAGCTACTTAGTGGCAAATGATCTGGAGAGAGTCAGCGACGACAAGAAAAGAGCCATGTTCATAGGCTATTGTGGCCAACGAACACTTCGGCTCACAAAGGGGCTCATAGCCCCAAATTCTGTAGAGACTGTGACATGGGCAGAGCTACAGAAGATCCTGAAGGAGCACTTCAAACCAACTCCTTCCAGGATGGTGCTAAGGCACCAATTCAATGAGCGAAATCAAAAAGAGGGCAAAACTGTCAACGAATACATTGCAGAACTCAGAATGGCTGCAGAGAAATGCGAGTTCAATGATTTGGAGGATCGACTAATGGACCAGTTAGTGTGTGGGGTAAGAGACTCCATCCTCCAACAGAAACTGCTAGCCAAGCCAGAGCTGTCGTGGAAAGTAGCCATTGGGATCGCTAGAGCTGCGGAATGTGTGAAAAAATCAGCAGCGTCAATCAAGCAACCACAAAAATCGGCACAAAGTGAGAGCCCACTTGAGATGAAAAAGGCGGGAAGCCTTAATCAAGTAAGCAACAGCAGCGAAGGCGAGCTGAGCGGAGATGAGGAAATATACCAGAACCAACTCAGACAAGCACCAAAACATTGGGAAGAAGGTACATGCTCAAGATGTGGAGGAAGACACCCCCGAAGCGATTGTTGGTTTAGAGAAGCATTTTGTCAAAGGTGTGGGAAAAAGGGGCATCTGGCAAGGGTGTGTTGTGCAAGCCTGCCAATCGTTCTAGCAGAAAAACCATTGAAAAAGAACAAGAGAGCTGAAGGGGACTGTTCCAGAAAGAAAAGTGACTGGCAGTCTAAACACAAAGCCAATCATATTAGAGTCTGCTTGAACAGAAAAAAGGTGCACAGAAAATTAGAGTGGAAATCAACATAGAAGGCAAACCATGTAAAATGGAAGTGGACACAGGATCAGCCCTAACCATCATTGCCTGGAAGACTCTACAACGCTTGATACCACAAGTCAAGAAAAAACACTTGAAACCGCAAACATCGCTAATCAGCGACTACCAAGGCAACAGAATTCCTGTGGTGGGGAGAAAGACTGTCCAGGTCGAATTCAAGACATTCAAGGGCCCACTAGAACTGACGGTCATCGAGTGGACCCTACCCAGCCTGTTGGGGCTAGAATGGTTCCAAGCCCTGGGACTGCATATCGAAGGGGTGAACAAGATAAGCCCAGCAGCGTCAGCCGGAGACTTCCAGGGACTGATGGAAGAATTTACAGAACTCTTCGCCGACGGGTTGGGCAAGTATAAAGGGAAACCCATTTCATTCAATTTGGACCCAAAGATTGCCCCTATTAGAATTAAACCTAGGCGAGTCCCGTTCACTCAGAGATAAGGTCGATGAGCAAATCGACAAGTTACTTAAACAGGGAATATTAGAACCGGTAGACCATGCGGTTTGGGATACCCCCATAGTGACCCCAATAAATCCAGATGGTTTTTTACCAGGTCAGACTTTGTGGGGATTACAAATCTACCGTGAATAAGGTGATGCAACAAAGTGCCTACCCTGTTCCTGTAGTCCAACATTTATTGTACCAGTTAGGAAATGGCAAAATATTTGCTAAATTGGATTTAGCCCAAGCGTACCAACAATTGCCTGTTTGCCCAAAGACTGCAGAGGCTCAAACTATAGTGACTCATAGGGGCGCCTTTAAATGCACTAGACTTCAATTTGGAGTTAGCATGGCCCCAGGTTTATTTCAAAATTTAATGGAATGCCTTCTAGCTGGATTGCCTGGGGTAGTGCCTTACTTTGATGATATACTAATCTCCGCATCCTCCAAAATGGAATTAGAAGGGAGATTGAGGAGTGTATTTGCAAGATTGCAGAATGCAGGCCTACGCCTCAAGAAAAATAAATGCCAGATTGGGCAAAAGCAAGTTGAATTTTTGGGCTACCTAATAGATGCCCAAGGCATTCACCCAACTAAATTGAAAACAGAGGCAGTCCAAAAAGCCCCAGCACCCAGGAATCAGGGAGAGCTGCAATCGTTCTTGGGTTTGCTTAATTTCTATAATGCATTCCTGCCTCATAAAGCTTCCATGGCGGAACCCCTACAGAGACTTTTAGGTAAAAAAAACCGCATGGGTATGGGGACAGAGAGAACAAGCTGCCTTCGATGCAGTTAAACGTTTATTGCTATCTAACCAGGTTCTGGTGCAGTATAATGCAACGCTTCCATTAACACTGGCCTGTGATGCATCTCCTTATGGGGTAGGGGCAGTTTTAAGCCATGTACTACCAAATGGGAAAGAAGCCCCTATCGCATATTATTCAAGAACCTTGTCTCCAGCTGAACGTAATTATAGCCAAATCCACAAGGAGGCCTTGGCTCTAGTGGCTGGAGTCAAGCGATTTCATGAATACTTGTTTGGAAGACACTTTACTTTAATTATGGACCATAAGCCATTCTTGGGGATTTTGGCGGACGACAAGCCTCCTTGCTTTACAAGATGGACACTTTTTTTGGGCGGCCTATAACTATTCATTAGAACATCATCCAGGGAAAGCTATCTCTCATGCAGATGCCCTTAGTCGTTGCCCCCTGCCCAACCCCGTCGAAGACCCAGCGCCTGCTGACACCGTTCTTTTCATCGATCAATTCGCCCCGGGACTAATTGCTGCATCGGACATTGCGAAAGCTACTTCAAAAGACAAATTGCTGGCACAAGTTTCTTGCTGGGTGGGGAGGGGGTGGCCGGCCTCACCAGTAACAGGATTTTCGACTGTATTGGGTGAGGCGGCACGAATTATCACTATTGAAGGGATGCATTTTGTGGGGAGATCGAATAATAATACCTGTTGTATTAAGAGAAAAAATGTTGAAATTGTTGCATGAAGGGCACCCAGGGGTGGTCAAAATGAAAGCATTAGCCAGGAGCTATACATGGTGGCCGAAAATGGATGAGGCTATTGAGAAATGGGTGGCTGTATGTTCACCATGCCAAAACTCCAGACCAAACCCACCAGCTGCCCCATATAAGGAATGGGAAAAGCCCAGGGGGCCTTGGTCCCGGATCCATATAGATTATGTGGGCCCAATGCAGGGACAAACATTTTTAATTGTAGTCGATGCATTCTCAAAGTGGTTGGAAATTGTTAAGATGCATTCAACCACTGCAGAGGCTACAATAAGGGTGTTAAAGCGACTATTCGCCACCCATGGCCTTCCTGATGTGTTAGTATCGGATAACGGACCCCAATTTACTAACAATGTGTTTGAGGAATTTTTAGCAACCCTAGTCGCGCCCTACCATGCCCAGAGCAATGGACAAGCGGAGATTTTTGTTAAATTGGCGAAAAATGCACTTAAGCGTATGGAGGAAGGGGGCTGGCAGCACAGGATTGATGAATTTCTCCTGATTCAACATATAATACCAAACACAACAACTGGAAAGAGCCCAGCTGAGTTGTTAATGGGACAGAGGCTCTGAAATAAATTAGATAGGATTCACCCTGAGTACATTCAAGAGAAATGGGAAGAAAACAATCACAAGCAGAAAGAATTCCAAGTAGGAGACAGGGTGTATGCTAGAAATTATAGTGAGGGACCTCTGTGGCTACCAGGGAAAATAACTGCAGTTACAGGTCCCCGATCTTATCGGTTACAGGTTCCTGATGGGCAAATTTGGAAAAGGCATTGGGACCAGGTTTGGAAAAGAATAGAAAAACCAACGGTAGAGGCCCCTGTGGAACAGCCATTCCTAGAAACAGAAATGGAAAACGTATCTGAGATTCCCGGTTGTTCCAGCAATGCCTCCTCATCGGAGGGCCCAGCCACACCCGAAACTGAATTCCTGGACTTTCCGGGGACCGGGCCAGAAGCGGTAGCAGACCCACTTTCACAGGTTGCTGCCGAACACAAGAATGAACTGTGCAGGTCAACCAGTGCCAGGCAACGCGCTGGGTACTTGCGCGACTACATTATTTCCTGAAGTGGCTGAGCCTGTTCTAAGGAGGGAGGGGTGTTCTGTACCAAATATGGGTCGACTGGAGACAGAAAGTCTGGTGCGAGGAACTCAGAGAGCGGGAGAAGCCTGCTCTCTGATTGGGTACGACGCATCTGTATATAGTATAAATAGTTGTAAATTGCTTTACTGTGTGTCTTGCTGGAGTTCTATTCACTTGTAAATAAAGAGCTGATTTAACTACTAATCGTCTCGGTCTCTAAATTCCCGCGCTAAAACAATATACATATCACTAAATGGACCTTCTAACTTCCCTGGAAAGCAGTCTACAAATGAAGTGGAAGGTACGCAAAAAGGGAAACATGGATAATATCATCCTATGTTCATTCAGTTTACAAGAAAGACTTGTAAAAAATGGAAATTTGCAGAGGCTATTTTAAAAAGAATAAAAATTAGCTGCACAATTATATTATAGAGAGAGTTATCTCTGAAAGAAATAACAAACATAACAATGATTACTAGCAAACTGTCTCCTCCACAGCTTTGCTAAAGGGAAAAAAAGATATCTCAAGTGGTCATCAGGAAACAGCCTTGGTAGCAAAAGCAGGCCTCCCACAAACATTTCATTACCCAAATGAAGTAACATCTAGTACCTAGTACTAGATTATGCTAGTAAGGAGTTACTAGCATTGATGATGCTACCTAGTTTGGGTAATGAAATCTCTGCAACAAAACAAGCAAGGTCAGAGAGCATCAAGGATCTCTCAATTTCAACCCTCAGTTACAAATATTCTCATTTATTTATCAGGTACAGGGCTTTCAACAATGCTTTTCCTACCTTTTAACTCTGGTTCAGTGTCCAGAGTAATTTATATTTCCATTGGCATTCACTGTGTTCTATGGCCCACATCAGCATCACAAAATCTCAGTTTTCTTTCCAAATGTGAATGATTTTGTGTCACCAGTACTGGAAATAACGAGAGATACTGAAACTCTATACCCTGCTGTCACTGCAAATACCATAGGAAGTACACATTTACCAACACCAAAACATACCCTCTCTAGTTTAAAGAGCAAAAAAAAAAAAAGCATTAACTTTCCCTCTCCCAAAAAAGAATTGTAATTAAATTGCCTTATATTCCTCCATCATTCTGGTTCCCAATCATGATCTACAATATTTATGAAAACTTTTAGAGATAGTTGGATTTTAAAGTCTAACAAAGTAATTTGAAACCACACTGCAGTATGGGTAATGTCTATTTCATAAAACCCAGACTGCTTGTAAGCTTGAAGATGAAAAAGTAAATACCTAGGAACCCAGTGTTATCTCAGTGAAACATTATGTTAACAGGATAGTAAGCAGGAAGGTATTTTTGTTATTTGCAGATGTCCATTACAGGTAGTCGTCAACTTATGATCACAATTGGGACCAGAATTTCTGTCACTAAGCAAGGTTAAGTGAGTTTCACCCAATTTTATGTTTCATTGTGTTGGTTATTAAGTGGTTTTTAAGTGAATCTGGTTTTACCCATCAAATTGCTTGTCAGAAGCTGACTGGGAAGATCACAATTGGCAATCCCATAACCCTGGGACACTGCAATCATTGTAAATACATGCCAATTGCCAAACGCTCAAATGTTGATCACGTTACCACAGAGACGCTGCAATAGCCATAAGAACAAGAACTGGTTGTGACTTTTTTTTACGGTGGTGTTATAACTTTGAAAGGTCGCTAAATGAATGCTTGTACATTGAGAACTACCTGTACATTGGAGACTGTGTCACTTATGGCCATTTGAACCATTGATGTCATTATATCATTTCTGTGCAAAATGCATTGTAGTGACGTCCTTTAAATGGAAGTTCTACTTGTATTTAAAACCCTTATTTCTACAGTTTCCACCCTCCCAATCCTGACCCCCCCCCACTTCCCCCACTAACCCCACACCATTTAGCTCTGGGTCTTAAAGTATGCAGTCATTGCTTGAAAGAAGCATTAAAAAGGATAAAGCTTAGGATTTAGGGTAAACTCTTATTCAAGGTATTTTCTTCACCTATCTCCCCTAGAAGTAGGAACAGCTGGACTAACAACATGCAATATACAGATATTGAAACGCTGAAATCTGCCTCCGTTTTAACTATTGTTTCTATGCTGTGAGAAGAAGGTTTAGTGAGAATAAGACTGGCACATGCTGGATGTACTCATATTCTACATGGCAAGAGGTTTTTCAATTCTCGTTGCTAGGCTATCTGGGGAAAAATATAGAAGAAAATGCCTGAGATTTACATCACCTGTTTGGATAACAGGCCTATTAGCTGAAGCAGCCATGATTCCTGTTGCTTTCAGTTATAATTATCATTGAAATCTTGTTTATAATGGCTGTCCTGGGCATCACGGATATAATTTTTTTGCCTGGCAGAGATTGATGTCTTTTTTTTGTGTGCAAATTTTAATCTAGCTCACCAGTTCTAAATCTTAGCAACTTCCAGCTGTGTGTTATTTTATCTAAAGATGTGGTGTTTCACCTACAGCAGTTCCCAGAGGCAGATTAGGCAAGATTTCTTTCTCGAGAAGAACTTGTTCCTGTGATTAAACTTCAACAGAAACCACCCAACTTGTTTTATCACACTGCTTGTATTATCAAGGTAGCTGTCAGTCTCTCATTTGTCCCTTGTTAGAAATATCCCAGGATGATCAGTTTTAAATTGCTTTCCTCTTATCAAATAACAGACCTAATGTTTTATATATAATGTAACTAAATGTTGTATCACATACAGCTATTAAAATGTGCAGAGTTAGGTCTGGGGTAATGAAGAATTAACATGTCCAGAGTGAGGTGCATTAGTGCAGATTTTCAAAGGTAGTCAATTTTATGAAGACAACACAGTGTCCGAAGACTCAGGGACTCATGTGGAAGAAATGTTTGCCAGAGAATCTTGATCCAAAAAGGAGACAGCAAAAAATGAAAGGTTGGTGTAGAGAACTAGGAAAGAAAGCAGCTTGATGAAGGAATGCATGCTGGTTAGATTGCTGGGCCCCTGGGGAGCCATGCAGAGCTGGGGAGAGAAGGCAGCTGAATAAATGCTTGCTGGTGCTTGATGGGCTTTATGGATGCTAAGGTTTGGTACTGTGCTGCTGGGGTGGGCTGGCGAGCCAGAGGTAGGAAGTTTTGCCAGAATGTGGCCATGGGTCTGGCCAGGAGACTGGAAAGGCAACAAGGTGTTTTGGCTTTGGCTGCAATGACTGGGTACAAAAAGCAAAACATTGGTGCATGGACCTGAGAGTGAAGGTTGTTGTGCAAATGATGCTGGCTGGTACTTCCTGGGTTGGATGAACCTTTCCAGGGAGTAGCAAGCAGTGTGGTGGTGCGCTGGTTAGAATGCAGTATTGCAGGCTATTTCTGCCCACTGCCAGGTGTTTGATCTTCAAGGTTGACTCAGCCTTCCATCCTTCCGAGGACAGCAAAATGAGGACCCAGATTGTTGGAGGCAATATAATGACTCTATAAACCACTTAGAGAGAGCTGTAAAGCACTGTGAAGCGGGATATAAGTCTAAGGGCTATTGCTAGTGCTATTGCTAGCCCCAGAGTCACATGGATATTGGATACATGGGTATTGGGGTCCTGCAATGGCCACGACTTTGGGCATGGGTTGTAAGTCCATTTGTTTCAGCACTATCATAACTTCAAATGGTTGCTGAACAAATGGTCAGAAATTGAGAATTACTTATGTGCAATGTAATTTTGTGGTCATACCCTTTTTATTGTTCTATTGATTGAATAAACCTGTCTATCCAACTGTCTGGACTTCAACCTCTAGCATTGTTAAACAATGGGCCTCTTCACTAGGAAATTCTGAAATATGAAGTCTATATATCTGAAAGTAGACAGAGATTTGAGAAATAATTATTTAGTTTGAGAATGTTCTTGTTCTCTTTATTATTTTGTTTTATGGAATAATGCTTTCCTGCTGTTTAATTCCATTTTTGCAGTGCATTAAAAAAAACAACTTTAGTTTTTGCTTTAACAAACTTTTGGATTGAAAACTATTTTATATATTTTTACATAAGAGAGTGAAAACAAAAAATCCCTGAATGAAATTTCATGTCCCTAAGGAGGTTTCCTCTAGAATTGTTTTTTCTTCCTTCCAATCATTTATAAAACTACTGCATGTTTCAATACTGTAAAAGGTTCTCTGTGCTTTAGATCTGTGAAACTGTGTGTGTGTGTGTTGTAACTTTGAAAGGTTATAACAATTAATATAAACAATATAAACAATTAAGAAGCTGTATGTAGTCATATATTGACAAACTCTAGGAAGCATGGAAATACATCTATTGCCAATAGAGAATGTAATCACACTTTTACAGCTGGAATTCATGTATGTATTTATTTAATAATATTTAGTGAAAGCTTGTGGTGAGTTTCATTTCCCATTTGGGAACATAGCATCACAATAGCTAAAAATAAAGATTAGAACAAATGTGATTTGCATTATACACAATTATGTGATTGTGTAGCTCTTTCTAAAGATCTAAACACTGCAAACTGATGTTCTCAGATAGTTTGGGGTAAACAAACTATTAAAATTAGTCACAGACCACAGACCCAAGACAAATATCTCACTTAGGAATGTCCAATAGAAAACCAAAATTCAATGCTGCCTACCTACAAGGCAATTGACTTCAATCATCCTGCTGAAAGAACTTTCTTGGCATTATTCTTCCTGTTTTGATAATTTCTCAGGATAATTCAAATCAGCCTGATCAACCTAACATCTTTAGTGCATCAATCCTACACAATGACATGATATCATTGTCAGAGCTGTTTCTTAGGCATTTCTGTATTTCTTGGAATTATTCTTAAGCAAAGTTGCAGCTTCACATCCACATTTTGTTCCTTACTATCCTATTTCGATAACTTGAGGCTTGATTTATCAGTCCTATTTTGCATTTGTAAATAAGCTTTTAAAATAAATACAATAAATAAGTACCATGGCCATTAATTTTACTTATTCAAAAGTAAAGTACTGGAAAATATTACGAGAATATTGCAGATATTAAAGAATATGTTTTTAACATAAGATATAATGCTTATTACCATACCCAAAAAATAGTGATGCAATATATTTGGTTATCTTGTGGGGCTAACTTCATATGTAGCAAAAAATGCCACAGGAATGGTTCCTTCAGACTGTAAAAACGTAACATTTTAGATTAAAAGTATTTTGGAATATTGATTAGAAAAATTAAATAAAAAAATTTGGAAAACTTTTACCTGTCTTTTGCTTACAATATTATAATGGTTTAATCATACATAGTATTGCTTGATCTTTGTCCTGTAATACTTATGGACTCTTCTTGCCATATTATTGTTTTATATCTTTCTTTAATGCTAACCTCAAATGTTCCCTGAGACAAGATTAAAATTAAATTAAAATTGCTTTAATATCTTAATATTTTTAATCCTTACTTATTATAATTTCGCAACCAAGGTAGAATTTCTGTGTGGCTTCCCATTCTTGTTGAAACAAACCAGAAATCCTTTTAATTTAAGAGAGTATTGTTAAAATGTAAGTAGCCTCCCTTCCAACCCCTCATATATACAGTATGTTCTTAGGAAGTATGCAATATATAAAAATGCAAAGAAAGAAAGATCTCTTGGGTAAAGAAAGAATCACTTCAATAAAATTGTATTACTTCCTCCTTGAGCAAAGGGGATCCCATCCCATCTTCAAGGAGGCATCAATCACTCCCTTAACCATGGGTGGAATTCAACCAGTTTTACTACCGGTTTGGTGTGCGTGTGCATCTAGAACTGAAGTTTTTCCATTCCAGAGGCAGCCCAGGTGATTGGGAAGGCTGTGAGGGCTGCAAAACAGCTGTTCTGGGTGATTTAGGCAAGTAAAACAGAAAAAAAAAGCCAAGCGTATATAGGATAAGAAAGGGCAGAGGCAGGTGGGCTGGGCCAGACTTCAATGCCGCTACCGATTCAGTAGAACTGGTGCATCCAGGCTGAATTTCACCACTGAACAATCCTCCCAAACAAACAATCTTCTTGTTGCAATATTATCAATATCCAATTTTTTGCAAATGCAAAAACAACTGTTTGATTATTGTTTATCCTTTTTTTGTGAAAGACAATTATTGTACATATGTATGTGTGTGTGTATGTATGTA
>JAEANM010016358.1:3284-13299 GCA_017656035.1 Myanophis thanlyinensis
CCCCCCCCCCCCCCCCCCCCCCCCCCCCCCCCCCCCCCCCCCCCCCCGCAGTACTCATCTCCATTTCTAAGCCAAAGAGCCAGCACTGTCTGATGATGATTCTGCAGTCATGCAGCAGACTAAATGCCAAAGGCACATGGAGTGCTGTTACCTTCTCACCAAGGTAGTCCCTATTTTTCTGCTTGCATTTTTTTTACATGCTTTCAAACTGCTAGGTTGGCAGAAGTTGGGG
Source organism: Myanophis thanlyinensis (assembly GCA_017656035.1). NCBI lineage: Eukaryota > Metazoa > Chordata > Lepidosauria > Squamata > Homalopsidae > Myanophis > Myanophis thanlyinensis. The sequence continues at coordinate 3,517 of JAEANM010016358.1, forward strand.
CGAGTAACGGGAGCTCACTCCATTACACGGTGCTAGGTTTTCGAACCGCCGACCTTTCTGATCAACAAGCTCAGTCTTAGCCATTGAGCCACTACGCCCCCTGCTCTTTGTTTTACACACCTGCTAAAGTGTTAAATGTGGACACTGATCACAAAGTTATTTTTTCATCACCGTTATAACTGCAGTCATTGTCCAAGACAGTTGCTAAACAAAGGCTACCTGTATATGAGTAGGTGGTATGCCAGCTGTTTTAAACTAAACATTTTAGACCTGGTCCTGATCGTGTTAAGCCAGTTCAAGTCTAGACTCACATATCAGGCTAAGCCATAATGTTTAATTTTGACTGGATGTATTATGAGAACCCATAGCCAACTATGACTTATTTAGGAATCCATATCTTAGACTGTTTTGACAACTTCAAGACCACTAAATTGTTTGTTGCACAATCCATTATAAAGCCTCACACATTATATTTATACTGGCTTTCTATTCTAAACAGTGATACAAGTAGTCCTCGACAATTGAGCCCCACGTTTCTGTTACTAAATGAGACAGTTGTTAAGTGAGTTTTGCCCATTTTACAATTTTTCTGGTCATTGCTGTTAAGTGAATCACTGCTTATTACATTAGTCATGCAGTTGTTAAGTGAATCCGGCTTCCCCATTGACTTTTCTTGTCAGAAGTTGATCACGGGACCCCGAGATGTTGCAACTGTCATAAATATGAGTCAGTTGCCAAACATTTTAACGTTCATCATGTGACAATGGGGATGCTGTAACAGTTGCAAGTGTGAAAAACAGTCATACATCACTTTTTCCAGTGCTATCGTATCTCTGAATGGTCACTAAATGCACTGTTGTAAGTTGAGGATTACCTGTACTTTCATCAAGTAGCTGCATTTACCGTATATATTAAAGAGCAAGGAAAAAAGGTTAGAATCTGATAGTAATGACCTACTTGGCTGCTGTAGAGCCAATACTCCAGTGAAGTATTTTTAGAACTGACTGTACATTGGGGTGTCAAACTCGATTTCATTGAGGGCTGCATCAGGATTGTGTTTTACTTGGGGGAGCTGGAGTGGGTGTGGCCAGGGTGGCCATGGCCAGGGTAGGCGTGGCCAGTTCGACATCACTCATGTCCGGGGCATCTGTGGTGGCCCAAGCGTGCTGCCAGACAAAAACGGGCTCCCAAGCTGTGTTTTCAGCTAGGACAGCCTTCTACAACCCTTTGCCATTGAAAATGGAGCTCGGGAGGGCTGCATTGACTGGCAGAAGGCTGCAGGAGGCCATCGCAACTGAAAACACAGCTCGGGAGCCTGTTTTCTCTGGCAGGGACACTGTGGGCCAGTCCTTCACTGTTTCCATGGCAGTCCAGATCTAAGCACCCTGCAGTCCAAATCAGGCCCCCGGGCCTTGAGTTTGACACCTCTGCTGTACATAATGCCTCTCATCCCTAAACTCCATTTAGCAAATCGTTTAATTTTGCAAGCAAATTTAAATGATCCAGAAAAAGAAAATGCAACTTTGTCCTGCTGGTACTAATTCAATGTTTGCACACTAGCAGGATTTCGGGAACCTCCCTCCTTCAAAATCAGACCAACACTCCTAACAATTGTTCAGTATTTAAAAGCTCTACCAGTATCCTTTTGTTTATAAACATTTGTGCTATTTGAGTTATTACTTAGCTGGGATGACCAAACAGGAAGTTAAGTATTTTTTTAAAAAACAAAACCCCACCTCTGCTGCCTAAATTACCACCATTTGTCCCACAAAATAAACCAGTCCCACCCAATTTGAAACATGGAAACCAATATTCAATATTTAGATTCTAGGAGATTTAGCTCTAGTATACTTTGGACTAATCTATGGTCAAGAATCTAGAAATGCTGCATACAGAAACAGAAAAGTAAACATACTCAAATGTCCACACTGCACTTTTTCAGTGTACATTTCTATATCCATTCGTTTTTGTTTAAATCCAAATACAGAAGTACAAACAGATTAATCCATGAAGGTTTATGTAATCTTTTTTTTTTTAAATGCCATATTTTAACACGCCATAAGGTACTTTGTGGCTCATTTTTGCTGCAACAGGATAAAAAAAGATAAGCTCTTTGAAAATTAAGAAAAAAATATATTACTTCAGAAACAAGGCTTCTTTGATGTGGAATACCACATTTAGAAAATAATCCCAAATAATTTAATCTTATTTTGTCGAAAACAGTTTTAAGGAACTACCAGATTTTGAAAAAAAGATAAAAACCAAACAATCAGTCACTTTTTTAAAATGCTTTGTTTATTTCCAGAGTTGCCTATGAAACATTTGAGTTCCACTAGTGCCATCCAGGAAGCCCAGGTTCAACTTTCCAATTAGATTTTTTATTTATAGCATTCCAAGCAAACATCTGTTCAGTAAACAATGATAACACCCTGTCTTCCAAGATATATATGTGGCCTGCCATTGAGAGTGGATGTTACAAGACTTGTTTATGAATCGCAAGGACTCCTTTGGCTGAACTCTAATAATTAATAGGTTGGCACTTCTTCCCATAACGAAATCAGGAAGCTATGTTGCAATGTTACTTGGCATGAGGAAACACCTGGGTTGGTGTGGGATACCTCCTCCCGCAGCATGACACAGTTTGGAAGATTGCAACAGAAGAATTGTTCAAATCGCCATAATGTCTGCTTTCCCAATTTGATGTGATTGCAAATTATGCACATATGTATGAGTGTCCACGGAAACTGTGGTAATACCGATAAACAAGTCAGAAGAGCGCCATAGGAAGTGCACATCTGCATGTAATGATTTTGGAATCAAAGAAGAAGAAAAAAACCCAGGCAAAATAGATGCACTAAGTAGGTTTGTGAATAACACCTGTCTACAGCTCCTTAAAAGCAAAATCCCATCTTTTTCCAGGGTTCTTTCAAGGACCATCATGGTCCAAAACTCCTTATGTATTTTGTGTATGAATGTATTATGTGTTTCTGTGCTTCATATTCTGTGTTTGAATGTATTCTGTGTTTCTGTGCTTCGTGTGATTTTACCGATGGAGGCTCATTCAATTTCACTGCACACATGTTGTACATTGACAATAAAGGTTTGAATTTTAATTTTAATTTTGGAGTTGAAACCCACAGAACACACTAATGCAGGCAGTCTTTGACTTACAACCATTAATTCAGCTGAGCGCATCATCCGCACCAAGCTCCCCGAGCTGCACTCCATCTACAACAAACATTGCTGGACTAAAAGCTAAGAAGATAGCGAAGGACCCCAGCCACCCCAACAAGACTGTTTATCACGATGCGGTCAGGAAAGCGTTTTCGCTCTCTGAAGGCCAACACAGAGAGAATAAGAAAAAGCTTCCTTCCACAGGCAATACGGACACTAAACCAGGAACCACAAGAACACTCAGGACTGTAACAGGAACCACAATTGTATCTCATTTCCACCTTCCCAACTATCCCTAACTTATTTCCTACCCTATCCTCCCATTTTGCTTTAACTTACTTACGGTCGTGGGTGGTCACGTAAGCATTTCACTGCATATTGTACCATGTATGACTGTGTATATGACCAATTAATATGAATTTGAATTGATTTGATTTTATTGATTATTTGAAGTTACAAAGGCACTGAAAAAAGTGACTTATGGCTGATTTTCCTACTTATGACCATTGCAGCATCCCCATGGTCACATGATGAACATTCAGGCATTTGGCTACTGACTCATATTTATAATGACTGAAGTGTCCCAGGATCACGTGATCACTATTTCTAATATTCCCAGTTGGCTTTGAAAAGCAAAGTCAATGGGGAAGCAGATTTGCTTAATGACATGATTCATTTAACAACTGTGACAAAAAGGCCATAAAATAGTGCATGACTCACTTAACAACTGTCTTGCTTAGCAACAAAAATTTTGGGCTCAATTATGGTTATAAGCCAAGAACTACTTACAATGATCATTTCCAATATTGAATCCTTCAATATTTACCATTTCATCACCACACTAAGATCAAAAATCGTATGTGAATGAAATGCATCCTCAGCCAGAATGAACTACACCTTGTATTTAACAGAACCTGGTCTGTTAAATTGCTCACTGAAGCAATTTAAGTGCTTGCAGTTATGTAAGCTCCATTAATGCAGGCATAAATCATTAGGTTCTCAAGAAAGTTGTGGGAAGTAAATGAGAGGTAAATAAAAGACCTGGTGTGCCAGATATGGGACTTTATTATGGGGAGTTAACGTTCTTCTCCAATTATACTTGAATTTTATGGAAGCACAATTTCTGCCTGGATAAAAACCTACAGGAAAATACAGCCAGCACCCCATCATGCTCCTAGTAGACCTGCCTAAATAAGTCAATGAGCAGCTTAGCAATGCAAGATTTGTATACCTTTGGAAGCAACTGAATAGAGGTAGGGAGGAGATAAAGAATAGGGCCACACTTCAGAGCATCTGTTAGCCATATCATGTGTGTGAAAATGAGCCAGTTTGGTGCTGAAGTTAAAGGCACCTAAAAACCAGGAGATTGGGAATTCTAGTCCTGCCTTGGGCACAAAGCCAGCTGGGTGAGCCAGGGTCAATTACCCAAGGTCTTTGAGCCCTAGGATGAAGGCAATGGCAAACCACAGCACTTCTAGGAGTCTTTACTGACTCAAAGTCACAAAAAGAAGGCAAGGGATCAAAAAGATGCAAGGTACCTAATAAGCCAGGGTTCCTGGAAGTTAAAGTCAGTCAACATCTGGAGGGCCACAAACTGACCATACTTGAAAACTATCATTTAGTTCTTTACTGCCCCACATGGCATATAAGCCTCCTATTTTATCATCCCAATGTCACTCTACCCCCTTCAATCAGTGTTTATTTTATTCTGGATAGCAGAGGGAAGAGCTGCTACTTACAGATGTTGCTGTATGATAACTCCCAGCATTTATTATTACTGGCCACACTGGCTGGAACTGCCAAGAATTTCATAGATACCCATGAATTTCATAGAAATCTAATTGCGGGAAAAGGAAGAAGCTCTTTATTTGCTCCCTTGCTTTTTCAACCCCTTCAACGTCAAAAAAAAACCAATTTCTGACTTCAGAAATTCTCTGGAAGAACGATCTCAGCATCACATTAGGTTTAGTAGAAAAACAAGAGTTGTCTCTATTCAGTTCGTCATATTTTTCCCCCCAAGATGGCACCGGTGAGGTAGGCAGCCGTCGCGACTGCTCCGACCCTCTTTTTATTTGTTTTAGGGTTTTTTTTAACCAAATTTAATTATAATTTAATCATAAATTAAGTAACTTTTAAACAACCCTTAAGCAACACCTAAGCAACCACTAAGCAATCTAAACCGGCTGAGGCATAGCCCGGGAGGAGAGCAAAGGACAGAGCTAGAGAAGATGGCGCGGGATGACAGGCTTGGGAAACAGGGGCAGGCTGGACAGTGGACGAGGAGGCCTTGAGAAGCCGCTGAGATGCTGAGGCGGAGGACCCAAGCGATCGCTGAGGTAGAGGCTGTGAGAGGCACCGAGGTGAAGGCAGTAGTTTCGAAAAACACCCGAGGACTGAGAGGGCCTTGAAAAATAGCTGAGGACTAAGGGGGCCTTGAAAAATAGCTGAGGATGGAGAGGGCTAAGACCTGCCGTGGAGACCTGAGACAGTGGCACCGGATGGTCATAACAGCAGACATTGTGTTTTGTCTCTGATCCTTCTCCTTCTCTCTCTACTCGTGTTCACTTCCCTCTAACTGTTCCCTATCCCTATCCTTCCTAGACTATTCCTAGACAAGACCCTTGCTTTCTTCGATTTTGCAGTCACATAAACATTTCACTGCGTGTCATATATGTGACAAATAAAACTTGAACTTGCAGCCTGCCCTTCTTCTCAGGAAAAAATTACTTTACTGTAGTATTGTACATACCCCACCCTACACAGAGGAGACACTCAGCAATTATTCAATGTGGGCAACAGATATTCTTGCACCAAACATCAAATCTTCAACTTTATGCATCCAAGCTATTCACATTGAAATGAATTTTTTTAAAAAAAACCTTTCTCTCTTATTCAGTAAGCTTCAAGCATTCACTCTTAAGAAATCCTTGAATCTGTGATGCTTCACATCAATATAAAAAAAATAAGCATTATTCTATACAACATTTTAGGGAGAATAGAACTCATGTTTATGTACATTCACAGATCATATGATACTCAGTGAGATTAAAGCAGGCGACCATATGATTTGACGGAAATCTTCCATTTCCTTTTAAAATATTTCTGATGAAGCTAATCCAACCCTGTTGCTTTTTTCCCCCCAACTATCTCTGTCTCTTACAAACTGTCTACTACTGGTGACAGATTTGTTTTTAATTTACATTCTTTAGGCATGCCTCAACTTGTTCTATTCATAACACTCTTCTGGCAAAGGCAGTAACAAACAATGACAAAAGTTCCCACTTACAGTTTTCATGACAGCACTGAGTCAAGCTCTCTTAGGTTATCATCCTCATTCAGGATCTACAGTTGCCTGCCAATTAATGGTGAAGACATTAGGCTAGAAAACAGGAGATTGTGAGTTCAGGTCCGTGTTAGCCATGCAAACTGGCTGGTTGGCCTTGGGCCATTCTCTCTTAGCCCAATTCACCCCACAGGGTAGTTGTTGTGTGAAAAACGGGCAGACGAAGGTGTGCTAGATACCTTTGCTGCCTTGACTTATTTGTGAAAGTAATAAAGGAAGGATGCAAATAAACAAATAAAAATTTAAGAAATATTAACTCTTATTAATACCACCAAAGGCAAGGCATCTTAGGGAGAGTTTAAGTTATCATACACTCATTGCTACAGACCCAATATACTTCAGTGGTGCTATTCAGCCTGGTTACACTGGTTCTACTGAACCGGTAGTGGTGACGTTTGGCCCTGCCCCTGCCCTTTCCTGTCCTATATTCCTCCCCCCCCCTTTTTTTTTTGCTCACCCAAATTGCTCGTAACAGCCTCCACAGTTTTCCCAATCACCTGGGCTGCCTCTGGTAAGTAAAAACCTGCATTTGGGAAGCCGCGTGCTAGTGCGAATGGCACATGCAAAATGCGCGCACACCGAACCAGTAGCAAAACCGGTTGCATTCCACCACTGATATACATGTTCATATAAACTAGAAAGTCATGATGGACTTTATTGAACTTCTCTTTCCAAAATCTCCCTTGTCTATTGTCATTCCGTGGACAGCCAAATTTTGAGGGTTAGTTGAATATTTTGAGTGTTAGTTAACTAAAAAGTTGTACAATATTGGTTAGTTGACAGAAGCCTTTCAATTAACTGCAACTCCGTCAAACCACTGAGACTGATGACAGACTCACAAGACTATCTGCCAAATATATATTCAGATAAGAAATTATATTTGTGGGTGCTTTATTTTTCCACGGTGATCAGGAGCTTCTGAATATCCTAGGACTTAGGTCAAAACACAATACAACAATGGGAGCACTGACTATTTTATTATCTGAAACCAATTGTCCTTTCTCCTTTGCATCAATAACATTAACAGCATGTCCGATCTGTCTTTCAAATTCTTGAATGTTTACTCCACTGACAAAGGTAATTTTATTTTTATTCATCACAGGTTGATTTGGAATGTAAAAGACATTTTTAACTGTCTCTGATTGCTATAAACTGACAGGAATATGTTCTGTTGGATGTTTGTCAAAAATATTTCTATCCCTCTGATGTTATTGGTGGCTGCATGCTTCCTATACAAAAAGACCTATATATGGAATTTCCTCATTGTGTGTTTCTTACAATTCAGTTGAACTGTGAAAAGCCAGAAGTGAAAGGATTATTTAATGAACTTACATACATTATGCCCACCTTATATAACTAAACCAAGAGCCTTCCATTTCACTCATGAAAATTCCAGCAAATTTGTCTTTATCTTTTGGAGGAACAAAAATAAATCCCATTTTTCTTTCACCAAACTGAATTAAAATGGTTGAAAGATATGTACCGCAATCCTTCACTAATAAATCTGAAACCTTACAATAAAGATCCAAGGAAAATGTAGATAACAAGCTGGCAGCAATCTGTAATTTCAACATATGGTTAGTTTTAACACTATGCATGACAATCTTACATTTGCAAAACTGGAGCCAGAATAGTAAGTAAGACAACCACATAGTATTCTCTCAGGGTACAAACATATCCCAAGAGAATGGGGTCATGTTCTAAGGACTTTGCTTAATTTCCCTGTGATACCCATGGATGGCTATTGCCCATGAAGCTATACTGAGCCACAGTACTTCAATACACTACAATAGTTTGACAGATATCTATACTTTCTTTCATATGTGATGGAGATTAAGTCATAAATTTATCAGCCAGAAAAAGCTACAGTTGCTGGGAATTCTAAGAATAGCAGACACACATCTGCAATCTGCTGGGTTGTAGTAAGCAGATATACATTGCCCATACTAATGCAACATTCTTCACACAGCTATTTTTCTGGATTTTTCACAATATATTGAATCTTAATCCTTTATTTGGTCAAGTGTGATTAAACACACAAATGCATTGATTTAAACATGAGTGACTACAAAAGAAAGCTAATCTCAAAACCAATCAAGCTTATCATGCTGGACCTATTACTTTTAACTGACTTCACTAAATGTATTATATAACTACTGGCATTATACTGTATCTGATCTATTGTAATTAAAGGTTTGCATCTTAAAAGCATGCATAAACCATTAATGCAGATAAATTCCACTTCAAACCTATACTACTTCTCTTATTATTAGTAATCGAGAAACGAAAAGCTCCCCAATGTTGCTCCCACCATTTTTTTTATGGATCTTCTACTTCATAACCAAAAGAACTGGATAGTCCAAGAAACCAAACCATCCACATTTTAGAGAACCTAAGGTAAAAGTAAAGGTTCCCCTCGCACATATGTGCTGGTTTTTTCCTGAATCTAGGGGGCGGTGCTCATCTCCGTTTCTTAGCTGAAGAGTCAACTCTGTCTGATGAAGATTCCGTGGTCATGTGGCTGGCATGAGTAAATGCCAAAGGCGCATGGAGCGCTGTTACCTTCCACCAAGGTGGCCTGTTTTTCTACTTGCATTTTTATATGCTTTAGAACTGCTAGGTTGGCAGAAGCTGGGGAAAGTAATGGGAGCTCATTCCGTTACATGGTGCTAGGGATTCGAACCGCCAAAATGCCAACCTTTCTGATCAACAAGCTCAGCATCTTAGCCACTGACCCACCGCGTCCCCTTAGAGAACTTAAAACAATATGCAAATTGTTGATTTGCCTGGAGACTTGTCTATGAAGACTAAAAGAATAAAATATATACCACCACAATGCAAAAGTTAATGGATGTTTAAATTTATTTCCTTTTTTTTTTTTACCACACAACAAACTAGCTAGCCTCTAATTAATTGGCATTTCATCCAAACCAGGAAATTATGGATGACATGATTGAATTTTTACACTATTTGCATAGACAGATGCTATAAAGTATTTCAAATAACATAAATGTTGATGGTATAATTATGCAAATAAATAAATAAATAAATAAAATAAATTATATACATTTGGATATTACAACATTCAAATGCAATAGATACCTTCCCTCACCTTTGGTTGGTTAAAACAATGTTTTACAATATCTGAAAACTAACTTGTTTTTTTTTCATTCATTCCAATTCCAATTCCAATTCCAATTCCAATTCCAATTCCAAATTTTATTGGTCACATACACAATCATACATGGGTACGATATGCAGTGAAA
>JAEANM010016359.1:0-13298 GCA_017656035.1 Myanophis thanlyinensis
CACTTCAAATTCATATGTTGATGATGTTTCAAAATCAAGGCTCCCCACAAGAATAATTTCCCCTGATGTCGAATTTAACAGAAACATTTTTTTATTGTTCTTGTTTATTTCCTCAAAAGAATATTTTATGTCTCCATTGATTCCTTCATCCATATCAACAGCTGTTACTGTAGCTATTGTGGATCCTTTGGATATGTTCTCTTTGAGATTCACTTCATAGACTTGTTGGCTGAAAACTGGTACATTATCATTTGCATCTAGAACAATGATATGAATCTGTACTGTGCCAGACCTAATGGGATCGCCACCATCAACAGCTGTAAGGATCAAATCATAAACTGATTGCTCTTCCCTGTCCAGTGATTTTTCCAACACCAGTTTAGTAGATCTGGTGCCAGTTTCGCCTCTTTGCATCTCCAGAGAAAAATGGTTACTACCTGTGAGTTGGTAGTTTTGCACAGAATTCACCCCCAGGTCTGGATCTTGAGCTTTTGGCAGAGGATATTGTTCTTTTAATGCTGACAACTCACTGATTTTCATTGTCCAATCCTTTGAGAGAAATTGAGGAGCATTGTCATTTATATCTGTGATTTCTACTTCAATTCCATAAAGCTTTAGTTTACTTTCAATAAGGATCTGGAATTTTATTATGCATTTTTCGGTCTCTTTGCATATTTTCTCTCTGTCTATTAATTGGGAAATTTCTAAATGTCCACGGTTGACATTCAGAATAAAATATTGAATTGTACCTGCATTAATGACGACACGAAGTCCATGATCTAAAAGTTGTTTTCCATCCATTCCCAGATCCTTTGCAATGTTTCCCACAAAAGTACCTCTTGGCATCTCTTCAGGAATGGAATAATGGATCTGCCCAGAAACTGCTTCCCAAACAATCATCACAATAAAGTATTGCAGAATTCTCTGTTCATAATTCCATAATCTCTTAGTTTTCTTCATTGTTTTGCTACAATATAAATAGCATCCACTCAGGATTAAAAGCTCTTTTGATAGTACTTACTGGCTGCTGAGATTCTCTTGTGCTGTCTCAAGTTCCAGTTGAAAATATATTGTATCCAGGTTTGGAAGCAAAATATGCTTCTGTTTCACTATTGCCTGATCTCTGTATTGGTGTGCTTTAATGTATTGACAAAGCTGGAGTGGCTCATTCTTACGTTTTTTATTCCTTGGTGGTAAATAGTGACACCCAGAGGCTCAATCCAAAACTGCAGAATATCCTTGGTCATAGAAATGATATACAGTATTTGCCACCATTTGTTTAAAAAATCTATACTGTTTTTTATTTTAAAAAATAACACAAACAGGACAGTTACAGTTCACAAGAAAACAAATAAATTTTAAAAGAAACAGTAAAATGGGTTTAAACCAGCAACAATGCATACAAAGGAACCAATGGCTAATCAAATTCAGAGAGGAATAATGCTCACAAGGAAAAAAAAAGTGTGTTTATCACATAGAAATTAGTTCATAGTAATTAAGAAACTATTACAATGTTTTCCATGCCAAAGAAAAGACAAATGCTAAGATAAAGTTTTGACCATGGGATAATCATAAGCTTGTACTGAAATAGTAACAATCAGTCAATTTGCGTGGGACTTTCATTGAAGACAATACTATGATTTCAGCTAGTGCAGAATGCTGTGTTGGCTATTTTTTCATGGATGTGATCAATATTTTATTGCACCCATTCTTGATTATTTGTACTGGGTGCATATTGCAAACTTATTTCATAGTATTGGTATAGATTTACGATCAAAGTCTCCCAAGGGTTAAGTTTGAATTCTCTGACTACATGTACATGTCTGACTTGTTTTCTTGGCAATAATGCAGAAAGGGTTTCTTCTTCCAGCATATCATTTTGCCAGACTAAGATACAGTTTTGAGATTTTCTGATAATCTGAAACCCTAAATAATATCTGCTCAATTATTATTGAAATGAATTTTGTTATCTGTTGGCCTGAGATTTGTGGTGATAGCAGTAGCAATAAAATGATGGTGATGGTGATTATGATGACAACAACAACAACAATGATTACTGGCAGTGCCTGGAGTTAGCAGAATAGAAGAGAAAGAACTGGAGAAAATAATAAAATACAAAGACCTACAATTAGAAATAGAATGATTGGCAAAGATAATAGTAATAGTGCCTTGGGTGCAATCCCAAAACAACTGGAGCACCACTTGAACATCATTGAAATTAAGAAATTCACCATCAGTCAATTGCGAAAGGTGGCTTTACTGGGAACAGCTTCCATCCTGTGATGATATCTGTAACGCCATCAAACATCCACAGCTGCCTGTCCCAGGTGCTTGGTAAGAACTTGATAGGTAGACAAAAGTGCCAAACCCAGTCTGAACAGCTGGTTGACTGTGTGAAGAATAATAGTAGTGATCATCATCATCCCCCAGTGAGGCACTACCTTGATATGGTTGTGGGGTTTGTGCACTCTGAGGAAGATGAGAGCTATGCCAGAGGTTCAACCATACTGGACAGGTCTCATCAGAGGAGTCAGAAAAAGTGTCCCTTCCATACAAAATATGGTGAGATGTAAATTTTAGAAAGCTTTACTGGCTTGGATGTTGTCCAGGTTAACAAGGTCTATGCTAGATGTTGGAGTTCCTGGATATCTGGTGAAAAATGGTTAGAGAACTCAGGACTGTTGACTGAGCAGTCAGGGCCAGCAGCTACAGAACTATTGGAAGAAAAGGTGTTTACCCATTACAAATGTATGGTGATTGAAAACAAAGAAATAATTATCTGTTATTACAGATCAAGCCCAGCAAGAAAAGGATATATGAAACAAATGTACCAGTTCTTGGAAGAACAACATCAAGAATCAGAAATAACAGAATAGAGGCTAGCAGATCAACATAAATGTACAGTATAATACAAAATAAAACATTAATAGAAGCAGAATTGGAAAGAACTGCAAAAGTTCACCCAGGGTAAAGAAATGAAAAGTTTTTCCAGAAATAATTCAGAATATAGAGGCAAACCAGGGAGAGTTGGTAGTAGAGGAATCCAGCAGAGATATACAATTGTTTTCATTTAAAATCAGGCACCCACTCCTCTGCCTCAGGAAGAACAAAACCATGTAATGAAAGAAGTAAAAGAACTGAAACAAAGAATAACTGAGCATCTAGAACAGCAAAATATCAGAATATGACTGCCTGCATTGAAGCTTGTTCCAAAGAAACAGCTAGCACAAGCGTTAAAAGATGCAAATACTGCAATATCAAGTATAAGCACCAATTCACTGCACAAAACAAACCAACTAATGTACAGCACAGCTGCAGTTATAACTGAATACCTGGGATGAAAAATCAATAAAGAAGAGAAAAAACTAAGTGCACCACAAAAATGGAAGATTGGAAAATAAGATTAGCAAGTTGAGATCAGATGCAAGCAAGCTAGAACAGATGAAAGAAAGTAAGCTGAAGAACAAGAAGATCAAAGAATACCTAATCAAGAAATATCACTTAGAAACAAGGAAGATCAAGGAAGCACTGGAAAAGAACTCCTAATTGACAAAATGATTTTGAAAACCTGCAAGAGAAAGAAGACTAACTTGAAAGTAGCATGGATTGACTACAAAAAGACATTCAACTCTCTGCCACATGACTTGATAATCAACTTCCTAGAAATAACAGGAGTCAGTAGAACTATCCGAAGCTTTGTGCAAAAATCGATGGCATAATGAAAGACACAGTTGCAGGTCAATGATGAGAGACTGGAAGAAGTTAATATCAAGAGTGGAATATTTCAAGGAGATTCACTATCGCCACTAGTATTTGTCATTGCACTGTTTCCTCTGTCAACAATACTGAATAACTCAGGCAATGGCTACCCAACATCAAAAACATCTGCCAGACTATCCCACCTCCTTTACATGGATGATCTAAAGCTGTATGAAAAATATCATCTGAAATAGAATTGCTGCTCAACACTGTTCGTGTATATAGCTAAGATATTGCAGTGGAGTTTGGATTGGACAAATGTTCTACACTCGCTATCAAACAAGAAAAAATAATGAAAACTGAAGGAATCAAGATGCCCCATGAAATCAACATTAAGAATCTGGATGAAGATGATTAATACAAATATCTGGGTATCCTTCAAGCTAACAACATCAAGCACACTGAATTGAAGAAAAAGATTAGAGGTAAATATATCAAGAGAGTGAAGAAGATCTTAAAGTCCAAACTCAATAGAGGAAATAGCATCAAGGCAGTCAACACCTGGGCAATTCCAGTTATTTGATACACAGCATGAATAGTGGACTGGATCAGAGGTAAAATTCAACCAGTTCTAGCCTATTTGCTAGAACCGGTAGTAAATTTTCCAAGCCGTTTGGAGAACCCATTGTTAGAAGAAATCTCCTTTTTTCCATTTTACAGGGTTAATCCACCCAGCCACGCCCACCAAACCATGCCCACAGAACTGGTAGCAAAAAGAAATTCAATTACACCACTGGACTGGATTCAAGTAGAATTAAAAACAATGGATAGCAAGACTAGAAAGAGAATGACAATGAATCATGCCCTTCATCCTCACAGACATTTACAGACTCTATCTACTAAGGCAAATAGAATGGAATGTTGCAGGTACAGTATATAATTGAAGAAGAAAAAAGGTTTTTGAAGAATATCTGAACGACAATGAAGATGATGCACTGAAGTTAGTATGCCAGTAAGGCTTGCTGACTATTGGAGAGACCAAATTGGCCTACAAGAAAGACGGTCATGTCCTATATATTTCTATTGGGACTCTGGCATTCTGGTGGGAAGGGGAGGCTTGGAGGGATCTCTATATGAAGTTTCTGTTTCCTGCATTGCTGTGCTCTGGGAGAGGTTTTGTTTGCACTGCTTTAAATTGCTGTTTCTAAGTGGGAAAATTTAGTTCCTGCCTAGACTTCTTGTTATCAAAAGACTTTAAATAAAAGTTCCTTTTGGAATGACTTCAATTTCAAGAGTTTTGCTTTCTTGGGAAGATTGGAGAGGCAAGACCTTACAAAGAGCAAATAAAGAAGCATGGCATGGCATGGGAAGACAAAGCACTACATGGCCGCTACAGAAAAAAAATAGCAGAGAAAGCAGATAATAACAATATCTGGCAACGGCTAAGAGCAGGAAAATTAAAGAAAGAGCGTGGGGGATAAATTCTGGCTGCACAAGACCAAGCCTTAAGGACAAATGCATACAAAGCCAGAATTGAGAAGTCAGCAACAGACAGTAACTGCCGCCTATGCAAAGAAGCTGAAGAAACAGTGGACCATCTGGTAAGCTGCTGCAAGAAGATCATACAGACTCACTGCAAGCAGCAGCATGACACAGTAATAACAATGGTGCATTGGAAGATCTGCAAGAAATATAATTTTCCTGTAAGCAAGAATTGCTGGGACCATAAAATAGAAAAAGTCATAGAAAATGAAGAAGTTAAATTGTTCTGGGACTTCAGAATCCAGACAGACAGGTACCTGTCACATAATACCCCGGATGTAACAGTTGTTGATGAGAAAGACAAAAAAGTCTGGATAATTGATATGGCAGTATCTGGAGACAGCAGAATAGAAGAGAAACAACTGGAGAAGATATCAAAATACAAAGACCTACAAATATAAACAGAATGACTATGGCAAAGGCAAATAAGGGTAGTACCAATAGTAATAAGTGACTTGGGTGCAATCCCAAAACAATTGGGGCACCATTTTAACACCATTGGCATTGCCAAATTTCCCATCAGTCAATTGCAGAAGGCAGCTTTACTTAGAACAGCTTCCATCCTGTGACAATATTTGTAACACTGCCAAACATCCAGATTTGCCTATCCCAGGTCCTTAGTAAGGACTTGATAGGTAGACAAAAATGCCAAACTACTACTACTAATAATACTTGGTTGAAACCTAACATGTTGGCAACAACCCATATCACCCATCAGAGCCAGTCAATGATATTTGTGATACATTTTTAAATGTTCAGTTGACTGAGTTTCATGTTTAATGAATTAAAGTAACAACAACAACAACAACAACAACAGAAATTGACCTGGCCATTGAAACTACACGATTATGGATGAAACATGTAACAGTGGTACACATTGTCATCAGGGCATTTGGTGCCATGTCCAAGAATTTTACAAATATATCAAGAAATTGCAGCTTCCTGCTATAACACCAGCAGAACTACAAAAGACCGCACTACTCGGAACAACATACATTTTAAGAAGATACTTGGTTGATAGCTAGGATGCTGACTGGGAACTTCAGTTGACTAAGTTTCATGTTTAATGAATAAAAGATATCAATATTCAATGATCTGATAGAAAACAACTTGTATCTGGTAGAACAAAAAGGAAATTATAAAAAATCAAAGGACAAAATGCTCATTGACAAAATTATATTAAAAATGCAAGACGAAGAAAAATGAATTTGAATATGGTGTGGATCGATTAGAAGAAGGCATTTGACTCACTACCCCACAGCTGAATTAATGCTGCCTGGAAAACTTTGGAATCAGCAAAAATATTTGTGCATTTTTGAAAGCAAACATGCAAAAATGGAAAATAATTCTAACAGCAAATGAAGAGAACATTGGTGAAATCAACATCAGAGGAGGAATCTTCCAAGGGGACTCACTTTCACCATTACTGTTCAACATTGCATTAATTTCACTGACAATAATCCTACAAAACAGAAAAATGAGATACCAAATCTCAAGCCAACATGGCAAGATAAACCGTCTACTATAAATGGATGACTTAAAACTGTATGCGAAAAGTCTCATAGAATTTGAATCAATACTCAACACAGTCCAACTATTCAGCAGTGACATCAGAATGAACTTTGGACTTGAAAAATGTGCCATATTATCCATGCAGTGAAGAAAAATGGGGAAAATAGAAGGAATAGAACTAAGAAATGAAAGCATTGTGAAAGCATTCACAAAGGATGATGGTTACAAATATTCAGGCATATTGGAAGCAGATAACATCTTGAATGGAAAAGGCAAAGAGTCAATGCAAAAGGATTACATCAGAAGGGTCCACAAAATGTTAAAATCAAAACTGAATGCTGGAAACATAATTAAAGCTATTAATACATGGACAGTTCCAGTGATACACTACCCATCTGGAATCATGAACTGGACTTTGGCTGAACTGGAAAATTTGGACTGGCAGACACGAAAACTTTTGAATATGTACCATGCTTTACATCCATGAAGCAACGTTGACAGGCTGTACCTGCCAAGAAGAATAGATGGCAGAGGGGCTATTGCAAGTCCATCAGAAGAAAAGCAAAGTTTGAATGACTATGTGAACCAAAGTATAGAAAAATTTCTGCAGGCTGTGAAAATGGAGAACATCATTAAAACAACAGAAACAATGGCAGAATATAAAGAAAAACAGCTAGATGACAGATTGTATGAAAAACCAAAGCTTTGCATGGACAACACTTGAAAAACATTGAAGGAAAATGTGACAACAACTTGACATGGGCATGGGTTAAGATGGGAACCATCAAGAAAGAAACAGAAGGTTTAATACTCACTGTTCAAGAACATGCACTACAAACGAATGCCATGAAATCAAAGATACAAAAAACCACCATCAATCCAAACTTTCGACTTTGCAATGACAAAGTTGAAACTGTTTCACATTTAATATTTGAGTGCAGCAAAAATGTACAAACTGATTACAAAGCTAGACATGACCGAGTTGCTAAACTAATCCACTGGGCATTATATAAAAAATACAATGTACCTTTATCCAAAAAGTCATGGGAGCACAAAGTGGAAAAAGTTGTTGAAAATGAGAAGATAAAGATCTTGTGGGACTTTTGAATACAGACGGATCATCATTTAGAACACAACACACCAGATATCACAGTCATTCATAACCAAAGAGTACAGTTTATTGATATTGCTGTACCAGGAGACGCCAGAGTCGAAGAAAAAAAATCACAAAATATCGTGACCTGGCCATCGAAACCACCTGATTAAGGATGAAACATGTGACAGTGATACCCATTGTCATCAGGGCACTTGGCACCATGTCCAAGAATTTTACACAGTACATGAAGAAATTGCAGCTTCCTGCAATAACACCAGGAGAACTGCAAAAAACTGCGCTACTTGAAACAACAGATATTTTGAGAAGGTACTTGGTAGTTACCTAGAATGCTGGCAGCAGTCCATATCAACCATCAGTGCCAGTGAATAATGTGACACATTTTTAAATGTACAGTTGACTGAGTTTCCATGTTTAATAAATAATAATAATAACAACCAAAAAATTAATAATGATAGCAGCAATGGTAACATTGTAAAAACACACAGGATATTGGGTGATTTAGGTGTTCTAAAATTTTACAATATTAAGCCCCACAAATTATAAAAAGATTTTATTTGGGTTCTGATTGGGCAAGAAATAGCTATACTTCTTATTTGGAATAATTAAATTTACATCTCTGTACCAAATGAAACAATAGAAATAAAATGTATCTAAAATCTAATCTGGGTCACCAGGATCAGAGGTTTACTCTTCCGAGCTTTCAAACTACCCTTAACTATTTTTATAACCCCCACCCTCCCTTCCTACCTTAACTTACCTGCAGTTGCGTAAGCATTTCACTGCATATCGTACCATGTATGACTGTGTATGTGACCAATAAATTTGAAATCGAAATAATTCAATTGAATTGAATTATTTTAAGCATTTCTTCCTTCTCTATCTTTTCCCTATAGTTAAATTCTACAAGCTCCACCCTTACCCCTAACTCTCTTCCAGCTATTGCTTCCTATTTCTTCATTGTTCCCTTTTAATTCTTTTGTCAAACTCTCTCCCTGGATTGTTTTCACATTTCTTATTTTTCTTAATGTCAGCACCTCCATGTCATTCTGTGTTTGCTGAATTGGTCGCTTTATTTTTCCTTCTTTTGTTTCCAGTACCTTCTCCTCTTCCTGGACATCTTGCTTACTTGTAGTCTATTGTGGCATAAAGTCCAACTTTTCTTCTATTGCCTCCATTTGCTTTTTTATATCCTTATAGCCTGATCTCCACATCTCCTTTATATTTTGCCATCTCCTCCCAAATCTTCATTTCTTCCTGCTGCTGAATCATTTTATAAAATTTTCTTTAATCTCTTTATTCAACAACCAACAACAACCAAGTATTCAATGTCAAATTTCTTCTCAGTTAATTTTATAGTCTTTGTAATTTCAAATCTCTCTCACTCAAATATTAAACAATTAATTATTTTGTTTAGTTCCCAAAAATTCTTCTTTAATACAGTTTAATAACACAGTAATGCTTTTTAGTCTTCTGGGGTATTGTCTCACAAATATATTCTTATTCCACACTGTCTTGCTCTTTCTTCCATCAACAGGTGACATTATAGAGCTGATTTTAGGTTCCATATTAACTGAACTGTTTCTTTTTCAGTTATTGTGCTTTTAGGTAAATTAATTCAAGTCCATACTTCCAACAGGTCCAAATGCTAGTCCAATCACCCCTTTAACAAATTAGAAATTAGAAAGTCAGTTTTTCAATTTTCCCCAATTTTTGCCTTCTTCCTTTAGATTTTCTCTGCCATTTTAAACTGACTCTTTTCCTTTCCCTTTTTTCTGTTCGACACCTTTAAAAAAAATATAAAAATTTAAAACTCTTTTTTTTGGGTCCAAATAGTCTTCTCACCCAATTCCTTCACTGCTCAGCAACTCCACTCCTGTATTTGCTTTGATGGTTAAATCATTGGTTGTCCCAGCTTTGGGCAGCCATTTTGGCTGCTTCTTCATCCTTCCATGACTAGAGGGAATTCAGCCTGGAGGTTCTCTGGGAGAGTTGTGATCTCTCCCTGACCTCACCGGGCCCCCATCCTTTGCTTCACCACCCCTACAGAGTGGCTTTTGGCTCCTTCTGGAGCCCATGAGTGGGGAAGGCTAGCACAGAAGTGGAGCAACCCACTTTTGTGTCTAATAATGCCACAACATCAACTGGAAGAATCATCTATGTTTAATTTTGAAGACAAGCACTTTATTCAGCAAAGTCAGGAAAAACATTAAAGGGATGTTTCCTTAAATCATCTTCACTTGAAACTTGGTTGATGTTTCTGAGCTGCTTGAGACAAGGAGTATTTATAATAACAAAACTTCATAACACCAGAACTGGAGCTATTTCCAAAAGTTTATTGCCTTCTGATGGTTAAGGCCACTTCTCCACATTATCTATGGTACCATATATATTATTTATACTACAAGTAGTACTTGTTTAACCACTGTTTGCTTAGTGACTGACATTATGATTGATTTTCCCAGACCTACCTGTGTTCCAATTTTGAAATTCTGATGTCCACATACACAAATACACCTGTGGTTACGTGATTGCATTTTGGGTGCTTTGCAACAGGCTCTCATTTACAGCTGTTTGCTACATCCTTGGGTCACATGACCACAATTTGGTATGTGTGTGTGTGTGTCTGTTTCTAGTTCTGACAAAAAAAAAGCCTAACTGAGTATAAGAATTCATTTAAAGACCACAGTGTTTACTTAACAACTGCAGCATTTGCTTAACAACCATGGCATTCACTTAATTACTGCTGTAAAATCAGGCACAGTCAAGAGGTTTTAAACTTGCTTATAAACTTCAACAGCTTATAACCATAATTCAATTATAGTTTCAAATTGAGGATTACCAGTATGTTGAATCACAGGATTCCAGCAATAAACAAACATAAAAATCCCATTATCTACCCCATAATAGAAATTAAATTAAATCAAATTTAAATTCAGTTTGAAAACATCAAGTCACACCTAGAATAAAATAACTGACCAATTGTTAAAGTCAATATTAGTATTCTAGTGGACTGTTACTTAAGTATGAGGTAGCAACAGCCAAACAAACCAAAACAGTCCTAGGTTGCATCAACAGAGTAATGTTGTCAAGATCATGAGAAGTAACAGTACAGCTCTATACTGCACTAGTGAGGCCACATTTGGAATACCGCATCCAAGGTCTTCCAATTTCATGTCATGGTGATAGAGTTATTGGAAAGCTGGGTCTGACTTCTGCAATTGATTTAATTCTTCCATAGGACCACAAGGGGGTCAAAGTTGCCCTGTAGAGGTGATGAGAGAGGTGGGAGTCCTGTAGATCGCGAGTAGATGGCAGTTTATTCTTTCAATTCAGGGAAGCCACCAAACTGTCAGGAGAAAGGGCTAGTTGCACTTGTGCAACTTGCTTGAAGCTATCAACAACTGGGGAGAAGAAAGCTCTGAAAGAAAGATTACTAACATTGTGCTCTGAAGACTACTTTTTCTCTATCTCTTTGAAGAATATTTCCTGGAATGGATAAATCCCAAAAGAAAGAAAAAGCCTTCAGATGCAACTGGAGGAAGGGGGAAACACCTCCCTTCACCAGAGGAAAAGAAGTGGTAGTCAAATGAATGGAGGAGCCCAAAAGGGAAATTAAACTAGAAAACCAGAACTAACTTTGGGCATATACATATAAGCTCAATATGGCAAACGTTGAGAACTTTTAATGTTTTATTAAAGCTTTGGAGAACAAAGATGATTCAAAATAACTAATCAAAGAACACTAAACTCTATTTGTGTTATGAACTCCTGAATACTTTTGAGGGATAGTGACACCGTGGTAAAGAGGAGCAAATTGTTGAAATGTCTTATATGTAAACAGAAGATATGGTGCTAATGCCTAGACATAAATAGCTATTAGTGACCTTGAAGTGAGAGTACCAGCTGAATAAAACACAGCTGGCAAATAAAGAGAACAAGGCAACTCAAGTTGGTGGGATTTATCATTTGGATTAGTTAAATCTGAGGATATTGTGGATTACAAACTTTGTTTGACTTGGATTTATTGATTGGATAAGACAAGGTAGTTATACAGATCTCAGAGTGTGGATTACAAATATTGGTTGAACTGCAACTTTGACTGAGAGAGTTGGATTAAAAACCTTACTTTGCTTTGGTTGATTCAAATATTGGATTAATGGAAACTGTTAGATTATAAAGCCTATAGATAAAGGGAAGTGTATAAACTGTATAGTTAAAAGTTGTAAGATTTAAGATCTAATTTAAATTGCTTCTTGATAAATTGAATAATCTTGGCTCTATTAGACAATGTTAATATATTATCAGTTATTAACTGAAGAACCAAACATTTGCTGGGAGGAAATAAAAATGAGTGCCTCAAATCTCACTAAAATTGGTAAAAAGACTTCCTCCTCAGCACCTTCCTCTGGGGCACTAGTCCTGTACACTAAAGATCAATAGATTCAATGCTCCAGCAGGAAAAATCTAATAACCTTCAAAAAGAAATGCAGACAATGCTGCCGATGATTCAGTCCAGTCCACTCTTGGGTTCCACTTCTTTAACGAGATTAGCCCCAGAACTAGGGCCAAGTCCATCCCTGGTGTCGCAATGAAGGCAATGGTTTTAGAGTGATTTACCATCGTTAGTCAAGTGGTTCAGTGTCAAACATGGCTGGGGCAGCCCCTGCAATGAACCCATCAAATTGGCAGAATGAGACTGGGGTTTTTAGTAGCCTTAGTTGAATGCCCAGTTCCCCAACCAGAATCAGGCTTGTTAGGTTTCTCATGTACCCTGAATCTAGCAATGCCTTACATCTCAATTTTATTATTTATTTATTTATTTATTTAAACTTTTTATACCACCTCTCTCCTGAAGGACTCGAGGTGGTGTCCAGCCATCTAAAAACACAACAATAGACAACAATTTAAAAACAAATTAAAAATTAAACTAAATTGGGTGGCTGTTATTACAATTAAAATTTAAAACCTAATGAGGACCTGTTTTGGCTTCTTCGCAGACAGGTCAGAATCTGCGATTGTGCGCGGTTTTGATCTGTGCTCACTTCCAGAGCACCTCGAGCCTTCTGGCTTCAAGGCTATAAACCATCCCCATAGAAGTGGTGAAGAGGTGGGAGCTGCCAGGGGTCGAGGAGATATCGCAAATCTCCCCCCCACTGGCTTTCCCTTTCCCGAAGGCAGCTGCAGTTGGTGGTCAGAAATGGCCACCTCAAAGAAGAACCAGACAGGACAAGAATGTGCAGGAGGATGTTGGTAAGGGGGAAAGCTTGATTACTGGATTTATGGAGGAAACATCTATGTAAAATACCCTGGAATTTGGACTTTAAAGATTAATGCTATCCACAATGAATTTCTTTTGAAGCAGCGAAAAAGAAGGGAAGGGGAATTTTTTTACTCTCCCATATTTACAATACAACATTTGAGTACTAAG
>JAEANM010016360.1:0-13298 GCA_017656035.1 Myanophis thanlyinensis
TTATTGTACTGTTTTTTATAGGCTGTTCACCGCCCCGAGTCCTTCGGAAGAGGGGCGGTATAGAAATTTAATAAAATAAAATTAAATTAAATTAAATCAGGCTCAAGGTTGATTCAGCCTTCCATCCTTCTGAGGTGGGTAAAATGAGGACCCAGATTGTTGGAGGCAATATGCTGACTCTGTAAACCACTCAGAGGGGGCTGTAAAAGCATTGTGAAGCAGTAAGTCTAAGTGCTATTGCTATTTCATGTTAGTTAAAATCCTAAAACTACCTCTTATTTTATGTATATGTATATATGGCACAAAAGGTAATATGACACATGAAAGTCAACTTTGGTTTCTTTCTCTTCTTTCTTCTCTGTAGTCAGCAGCAGAATATGTGAAGTCCCGCTTACCAGAAGTCCTAAAGCAACATCTTCAGGATTATGAGAAAGATAAGGAGAACAGTGTATTATCCTATCAAACCATCCTGGAGCAACAAATTCTCTCAATCGATCGAGAAATGCTGGAAAAATTGACTGTATCTTATGATGAGGCAGGTATGTTGGTTGACAACTTAAGTGGAAGTGTGGACGTAGTTTGGTGGCTCAGTTCCACATAGCAGATATTTTTACCTAGATATTCTTTGAAACCACCTATTTAATGATGCATCATGACACTCTTCTTTCTGTTACTCCAATATAGAAGCATTATTACATTAATGTGCCTATATTTTATTTTACTTTGACATTCTCAAGGCCAAGCTTTGGTTGGTATATTCAGTCAAGCAGATAGAATGCTGAACTAAATAGTATACTTCCTTTTTAAAAAACAAACAAACGCTTGACTCTTCATATCATTAGCATGATCATTATTTTTTCCATATTGCAGAAAAAATAGCGATTTCAGTAGACTTCTCCACTTTTTTTGCTTCTTTCATTTAACCAAATCTTTTTCATTTTCTATAATGTCAATTTCTTCAGTCAGCACTAAAAGGATATGCTAATTTGGTGCAATATATGCTGCATATTCAGAAATCATATTAATTTACTCTGAAGAGATTTTGCCTCATTAGTCACCACAGTATTCTCTGTGGAAGTGTGATGACCTGGGCATGGCACTAAGGCAACACAGCCAGACAATTGGTATAAGTCTCTTTATTAGCACCAACTTTGTCTCCAATGTCCTGTTTCTCTTCAGTCTGGAGTAAAACTGTCCCACAAACCTGTAGCAGCTTCTTGCTGTTAATTTCCAATCCAACATGGCAGGCAGAATGTCTGCAATTAATGACTCCAACAAGCCAAGGGAATGTGTCTCATCAGTGAGGAATCTTCACATGAATTGCAGCCAAATCAGATAAGCACATGAGAGCACAGTAATAAATCAAATGGTCAGGAAGGAAGCCAGGAATGTCAGACACTATGAACTAGAGAATCTAAGCATTTGTTCCTGACAAACGCTCCACCCACTTGCCTTTCCTTTTAAACATTCCTGCTCAGATGTTCCCTGTGAAGGGACTTGGGGCCCTCTCCTCCCTCTTAAGCCACGCAACTCACATTGCTCTCTTCTATTCTATTCTTCTCTATGTGCCCTAGGATGAGGAGTGGGTGGGTCTTGGTCCTCGTCTGAGCCTTCTCTTTCCTGTTCTACCTCTCTCCTGCTTGGCCCAATCTGACTGTGTCCTTCTCCTGCCTCCTTCACAGCCAAAGGAGACACTCTCCCACTCCCTGTCAGCTGTTCATCCTCTGCCTCGGATTCAGAACCTGACATGGGCATGACAGGATGATAGTGATATTATTTGCCCACTTGAATTTTGGGATTTTTTTAAATATAAAAAACACAGAAAATTGCATGACCCAAAACAAAAGTACTATCCACAAAATAGTATTTTTAGTATCTGTTTTCCTAGAAATGCCTTACTTAACTATTTTGTGCCCCATTCAGAAAAAAAGAGGAGGATAATGTGAGATGGCAGGTAACATCCTGAGAAGTTTGAGGGGATGCAGGAAGCAGGCACCTTGTTTCGCTTTTCAGTATTTGTCTTTTGAGATGATTGTTCACACAATTTGTGGCAGCCGTTTTGTGTGAATAGCATGTTTCAGAATTTCAAATGTAAAAATATACGTAAAAAACCTTTCACTGTGGGTTCTATATGGGTTGGGGGAGTTGGGAGGGTCACAAGGAAGGAAGCTCAGTCAATCTCATTGTACACATGTTGTACTTTGACAATAAAGGTTTGATTTGATTTGATTATACTGACATACTTAACTGCTCAACATTGTATTTCTTTCCAATCCTGAAAAAAGAGAACAAATTATATAGGGAAGACAAAGGGGATAAAATAGGAAATCTAGCACATATTATTCATGACATTTCTTTATACCTTTCTAATCTTGCAAACTATCTTTGCTTCTTCCAGCTGGGGATACTGGATTCTCTACTATATAATCTACAGGTCTACAACCTTGGCAACTTTAAGACTTCAATTCCCAGAATTACTCAGCCAGCACTTATGGGCTTCAACACCCAGAATTACTCAGCCAGCTTTGCTGGCTGAGGAATTCTGGGAATTGAAGTCCACAAGTCTTAAAGTTGCCAAGGTTGGACCCCTGATCTACAGTATCTTCTATAGAATTCCATCCATGACAGGAGTTCATTCTGGACATGATGAGGGAGATAAAAATGCTAAAGAAAGATATACACAACACTAGCATTCTTATTTTCCCTCTCGTATTTTACCTATGTAAATTTTTAGTACCACTCAAAACTGTAAACTGTGTCTTACAACAACATTCTTGCACCTACAAATTCTTATGTCAGCTCAGTAGCGATACAGGAATTTCTCATTTAACACTGCTCATTGGGACTGGAATCTCCATTGTTAAGTGATATAATGGTAAGATGAAAAACCATGTGACTGCACTACTTAGCAACAGCAGTGCCAATTACTGTCATTAAGCGAGGCATACATGGGTTATTAAGTGAGGAGCCTCACGTGACTGTGATTTGTGACTTAACTGCTAGCTTTTCATTGATTTTACTTATCCAAAACTGGAAGTGAAGGTCACAAATGGTGATCACATGACTATGGAATTCCTCCAGAGCCATAAGTGTGAGGATTATTTATAACTACCACTCATTCAGTACCATTGTAACTTCAAATGGTCACTAAATAAATGGCCATTCAGGTAGAACCAGCTATATCCACATGTTTTTCAAGTTTTGATACCAAAAAAGATCTAGTTTATTTTTTGGGATAATAGGAAACTTTTTTCAAAATTTGTATACAACGTGTATCTCTTTACCCAGTCCTCTGTTTTAAATGTTAGACTGAAGAAAGAAAATTATAGATTTGTTATATTATGAAGAATGACATTTAAAAATGGGAAGGAATGTTTTTGCCTTCACTCAAAAATATTTGATGTGCAATAGAAAACTTGTCAAATATTTTTTTCAAATCTACAAAGGTAGATTTTAATGCTGAAGTAAAGCAATCAAATATGAGTGAAGACCAACTGTAAAATAAGCACAAAAATATATATTTGTGCTGTGCACTTAAAAAAAACACCGTTAGAATGCCGAATATATACTATGAATGGAAGTCCTGTATTTATACCCATAATGAGGCTGAGTGACAGACTTGGCATTCTAATCAAATCTCTTGTTTAGCTTTAATGGTACTACCTGTTCTGAAGCTGGGCCTGATTGCGACTGCTGTGCAAAGAAGTGTGTGTTTTAAAATAATAATGATAATAATAATTGCAGCAGATGTTCGTGATTTGAAATCCCCCTATCATTCAGCTTCACAGCAATTCCAAAGGTAACATTTCCTCCTGTCATGATAGATTTCAGTGCGTTATCAACACCCTTCATTTTAATGAGAAGGTCAAACCGGTTTCAGATATACCTGGGTTGTGAATAGATAGATGACTGAAGATGGGCAGGAGATGCCATTGTTTTAAAATAGAGCAAATTATAGCTCTTTCAGGTGACAGCATAACTCTTTCCATTCGCATCAGCAGCATGGCAAAAGTACACATCTTTTGGCTGCCTCTGAAATACTTAACATTTATAATCACAAGCAGCTGGTGTTCTATTAAGTCCCAGTCAAAAACCTCATCTGTGAGGGATTTTTTTATGCTGTGCAGAGTACCTCGTACATGGCCTACATTGATAGCCCACTTCTGATAGCATTAAAGTCTTGCAAACTGGTTGGTTTTTGATTCAAAAATTTTAGAGACTTATACAACGTAGTTCCCATGAGGATAAGTGGATGCAGAATTGCTATTGTGGGGAAAAATCTATATTTGACCAAAAATCCAAGTTGGTCAATAGCTAGATATGATTCCAGATTCAGATTGCAGATTTGATTTTCATGTTATACAACAAAACCTCAAAATCAACAGATGATTCCCAGAGACCAGGTTTTGTTTTTCCAGAGGAAAGCAGAAAAATAAGGCAGTCCAGACTATTTTCCTACATATTGCTTGTTGTGCCATATATAAAATCCACCTGAATTGACACATGAATCTAACAGTGGCAGTGATAGGATGGTTTTTTCTAGTGTTCTTGATGCAGCTGACAAATTTAGGAGGCCAAGCAGTAAACACAAACTTGGCTTTCTGTAGAAGGAAATAACTAGGAGCCATTGCTTTTTGTCCATGACAGATGCTCCCTAAAATGATAAATATTAGA
This sequence comes from Myanophis thanlyinensis, assembly GCA_017656035.1. Lineage (NCBI taxonomy): Eukaryota > Metazoa > Chordata > Lepidosauria > Squamata > Homalopsidae > Myanophis > Myanophis thanlyinensis. The sequence goes on from JAEANM010016360.1 coordinate 4,675, forward strand.
ATAGACCAGTGCTCTCCAACCTTTTCAACTTTATGGTCCTCCCCTTTGCAATTTCTCATGGTATACCAGCTCTCAGAGTAGTCTATTCCAGGGGTCTCCAAACTTGGCAACTTTAAGACTTGTGGACTTCAACGAATTCTGAGAGTTGAAGCCCACAAATCTTAAAGTTGCCAAGGTTGGAAAGCCCTGGAATAGACTACTTTGAGAGTTTCTAATCTAGTTTAGATCATGTTCCATGGAATCGTAGGGTTATGGAAGAAATTGGTGGTGTATCATGAGAAATTGTGAAGTGGAGGACCATTTATCTATCCAGCGCGCGCACACACACACACACACAGTTCCTCTCCTTTTTAATCTCCAAAAACTGGTTGCATTTGGGCACAATTTTCCCCAACAAAATGTGTTGTAGAAGTCAGTGGGATTAGATAATTTACTCTAATAAGTTGTGGCATTTCAGCCTTTTAGTTTTCTTATAATGGTGTCATTTCACACATTGTGTAAAGTTCAGACTTTAATAAGGACCAAATCATAGATTACATTTTAATTACAAATTGCCTTTAAATACCATTTTCCCAATTATGATTGCAACTACCAGAATGTATCTTAAAGCAAAGTATTTTAGAACCAAAGGGATTTCCTGATGTGATATAACATGTGAATCAAACAAATCTGATTTTCTACCACAAGGTTCTTCAAAGTGTGTCTTTCTGCCATGGAGTCCACCACAGCCTCCCAGTGTTCAAGAGTTGAAGAGCTACTAGTTGGCTCACTGCCTCAGCCCCCACATCTCAGCCAGCAAATCATCTAGGTCCTTAGAATCAATCATTGACTGAAAATTATTTCATTGAACTGTGAACAGGATAATACAAATGGTAACAATAAAGTTCAAAAAATGACAATAATAAAGATGTTTTAAGAATCGTGCTACCTTTTTCAGTATGTCCTGACTTTTAAGACTTCACATTCATTTGCTGTTTTCTCCATTGCGTGTCCTTGCTCTGCTTTTTGACTGAAAATAGAAAGTTACACAACCAAATATTAACCTAGCTTTCACAGTCAGAAAACACTTACGTTTATTCTGCCAAGCAGTTTCCACTAAGCCACTTAAGAATCTGCTCACCTACTAGTGTCCTTTTTCCTTGAGTAAGAACACAGAGTAGGAACTTTATTCTGTACGGTTTTACTAAATACATGATTTTAAAAGGAGAGATTACTTGAGTGGAATTAATTTATTTTGAAAGGGGTGGGTGTATGAGGGGGGAGGGGAGGGAGAGAGGAAAAAAGAGAGAGAGAGAGAGAGAGAAATTGTTTTTGGTTTGAACTCATTCATTTTAAGACCACTTACTTTTGGAAATACAGTTGTTCCAGATCCAATATTCAAAAACTATATACAGTTCAAGTCCATAAGAAAAATGTGCATCTATTATATAAGATATATATTATTGTAATAATACCCATAGTTATATTACAAATAATCTAAAACAAAAGGTGTTTTTTTTAATAGAGTTGAATTTCAGATATTCAGATCACCTTTGTGGACAACAGTGAGGCTGTATCATATAACACAAATAATATAGATTAGTCCTAACTCATGAACATTTCAAGCTCATGATAGAATAACTTTATTTCGGTTAGATTTCTCTCCTATCATTTATATCTAGTATTTTATATAATGCATTTATGTCTACTAATTTGGCTGTACAGCCATACTATATCTTTAATACCCTCCAGATTCTTGGCAATTCTCCTTGAAAATCTTTTCCATTAATAAAAAAAATACATCAAAGCCATCCAGCAAAATGAGCTCCACTAAAAATAGGCATGTGTGTTGACAAGATTTATAATAAGTAAACTTTCCAGGCCAAGAATAACAGATGGATTCAAATCATCACATAATGCTTAAATCCTGTCATTTTGCAAGTAGCGTTCTCAAGATAATTTGACCTAGGAGAAAAGACAGCAATCAAGTGAAACAATCAAAGTCAAGTATCCATGGATTTATGCATAAACAGTAAAATAGAGTTCATCCTCAGGATACTATTATTGTATGTGAATGGATCTTTTGTTCACTCCCTTCCTACTTAAAAAATGGAAATGGATGTTTTCTTTCACTTTCTGGTTGCCCTGGAAGCTTCATGAGTGCACACAAGTTGTGTGCATAATGCTAAACTATAATTTACAGTCACATATGAAAGAAAAGAGGCTTACAACTTTTGGATGCTGCTCAAGATTAAATCAATGACTGCATTTGGGAACTTTGTCTCATTGGTATTTTCAAGATTCTAGATATGTTCACATAGCCAAAAGGAGATACGCATGAGCAAGTTTAGAGGTAGAGGTAATGAGGCAGCTGCACATGGAATATCTTCTTTCATGCATTCAACAGGCTGGAGTTTTGCTCATTTCTAATGGAAGTTCTCTAGGATCTGCTGAGTTCTTTCTTCTGTCTGTTCATCCATCCTCTCTCTTAACTCCCAGGCATACCACAATTATCCATGCAGAAACATAAGAGGAAAGCCGAATACACATAGCATCTTTATGGATGTAAACCAAAAATTTGTAAACAAAATTGCTCTTTTGCATTTTGGAACCTAATCCATCTAGCAAGAATATTAATGCATATCTTCCCTTCCTAATGCTTTTCTATAAAACACAATTGCTGCATCTACTGCTGCTCTGAAAAAGTGCAATTCGGCAAGGATTGGAATGTTTCAATCAATTGGATGCATATTTTGCAAAACTCAGGGTGGAAGATTCAGTCTAATCTATGTAGGAATGGGCAAGGATGCCTCTTGTAACACAGGAACTGCTCGTTAATCATTTCTATAAATAGAAAAGGAAGTTTTTAAAAAAGAGTTGCCCAATTTGACCAGTCCTTTTTATTGTGTTAAAATATGTTCAAATTGTGTTTTTTATTTATGAGTCTAAAATAACATGCATGCATCAAATCTGTTGTTAACAAGGCTGCTAGTTTAGATTTGTCAGTATTTACTTAAATAAAGCAATGACCAAGTCTTGGGAATAAACATATACATAGGATGTTTTTTTTTCCTAATGCTAATTCTTCATCTGGATTGTTGCTCTGCATTTGCCTTCTGCAAACAAAGATGTGGTCTATTGCAGATTTAATTCATTTTGGGTGCACATTCAACAATGCTGCTCTAGAAAATCAGTAGTTTACCTAACATCTTTATTCCAAAAGATTCTTTCTGCCTTTCCTCCAGCCATTAAAAGATTCAAATTCAGATTTAGAACGATTGCATTTGTGACTGATGCAAAGATTATGTTGGCCATAACCCCTTACAATGGCCTTATAAATACACAAAGGAGATCAATCTCTTCAGTATTTGTGAAGCTCTGTAAGATCACTGTTGAAATAATGAGCGTGGAAAACATGTCAAGTTCAGATGTCACCCTTGTAGATCAGTAAATTCATCTCCCAATTCTCACCACCTTAATGGATATTAGCAAAGGACTCTCAGCAAAAGCTCCAAAGTTAAAAATGGAGAGGAAAATGAATCAGAAAACATTGGAGCTGATACATCTGGCTTTTTTCTTTATTGCACATAGTTTGTTCAGGCCAGCCTAGTGAGACATCACTTCCAAAATAAATAACCCCAAATGGAAGAATTCTTAAATAAGAACAAGACTACCCTCATCAAGCAGATTAGACATGCTACCTCTGATGATAGACTATGGTAGAGAACCAACTCTGCCATTTCCCAATTGCAGCCCTGCTAATCTGCTTCTCATAACATCTGTTTTATTATGCTTAAAATACCTCACTGTCCAGAGTGCTAATTATAGTTTGGTTTACTTTATTGTCATTGCACCTAGTACAACAATATTAAATGCCATCTATACCACCAGGCACCTGTAGGCACTGGAATCATGGAGTACTCAGATTGGCAGACAGATTTCTTACCCAACCAGCTACTAGGGCTACACCAGTGGTAAAATTCAGCCTGGATGCACCGGTTCTACTGAACTAATAATGGCATTCAAGTTTGGCCCCTCCCACCCGCCCCTGCCCTTTCTTTTGCTATCCCCTTTTTTTTTCTTTTTTAATTACCTAAATCGCTTGGAACAGCTGTTTTTTTGGGCCTCCGCAGCCTTCTCAAGTACCTGGGCTGACTCCAGAACAGAAAAACTTCAGCTTTAGAAGCTGCACGGCAGCAAAGTGCTCCTACACCGAACTGGTAGTAAAACTGGTTGAATTCCACCGCTGGGCTACATGTAGAGAAAGATTTATAAGGGGAATGGATGGTATCTAATTGGTAGCTTAAAGTAGTGGTTCTACCATAACACTGGATAAAGTCTTTGCATGGTGAGTGACAGCACCATGGAAAGCTGTAATTCTTCGTTTTAGAGAAGGTAGCTGAAGTAGTACAGATCTCATCAACTTCTGGTAAGTGGGATCTACTGCTTCAGAATTTCTAAGAAGCTTCTTTTATTTCTTTAATTACAGATCAATATCTTTACATTTAGCTGTGCCTTTAGATTCCTTCAGACTCTAGCCAAAAGCACTTGGGTGGGCTTTATTTAGATCTTGCAGTCTGTTTGCAAGACAGCATGAACGCCCACACCTGTAAAATAACCTTTGGGAGGGTCTATTTTATGTCAGCCTGGACATGGATGTCTTTTGGTTTGTTTGTACAGCACTTAACAATGATGCTTTTGTCCCTACTATAAATAAATGTGTATTTATATCTGCAGCATTCAGAAATTCTTTAATCCATGCACTTGAAATTAATTCATGTGGTTTATAAATCTGTTGAGTGTTTGTAACTTTCACATAAATCATATCCATATGAACCATTTGTTAATAACTCTGCTGAATACTCTGTGTGTGTGTGACTTGGAAATTGAATCCTGACCATCCATTCAAATTACTTCTCCTATTTTTATTTTTATTTTGAACTAGATCAATTCTAAGACATTGCCCTTCTAATATTCATTATCTCTTCTGATTTCATTTTTCTCCCATAATATGTTGCCAAAATCATTTATGAATCTAGCTACTGGTGCTTTTTGCTCACTGAAAACACTTAAGAGTAGAAAAATGTGAGTGGCCAAAGATTATATTTAGAATCTGGAGATGAGTAAGAGCCACCATGGGAAGAGCTATATTGTACAGTAAAGAGATCACATTATGCGCATCTGGGATTTCTCTTTTTTTCAAGAGGGAGATGTGTTCTTAGTCTGTATTACAACACTGTTTATGTATGTTCCCTACCAATAGAAGCAAAATGCTTACCAATTTAATGTCAGAAGCACCACCAGAAGCCATGAGAAAATGTCTTAGTGGCTACAAGTGTACTTTTGTAAAATATACACAGATTAATCATCATTCTAACCCTTCAGTCTTATGTGGAAGTGCATTTAAATTTAAGATCTTACTAGAATAACATGAAAATCACTGATAGAAGAGGTTTTAGATATTTTAGATTTTTCCCCCACTTATGACTTCTCAAACAACCTTAATCAAATATATGCTTCTGTATTAATGCTAGAATTAAAAATGAGAAATAGTTTAGAGGTACTTTTATGATATCAAAAATGATGTTGAATAATTAATTGCAGGTAAGACTGCATGGAGAGGTATTCATGCAAAACAAAATTAAAAGGGGCGTTTTTATTGAGTATGACAATTTTGTTCAAGCAGTAAATAATGAGATCTTTAATTTGTACTTTGGTAGCTAATAAATAAACAATCTAGCCACCTTCCACATTATAACATTCTGTTTCTTTCTTCAAGATTAAAGCAGTTGCAAGCAAAACAGCTAAGGGTATTACACTCTCTTTTTTCCAGGAAAGTTCATTTTGATGTCCAAAATATTATAGATTGTGACCCAATATAGAAAGATTCTGCTTTGGCAAAGGAATATTATTAACTGCGATGTAATGACCTATGGGATTTTGTTGGCATTTAGTAAAGCTTCGTACTGACTTAAGGGAGGATATGAATCACCTACATGATATTTTGTTTGTCAGAGCACCAGTTATGTCTGCACAACTTGACATATCTAATATTAGATAGTGATGTTCTATAGTGGGACTCCAACAGACAGTGAGCATTGGATATTCTTGAAGCTCTATCAAACACAAGATGTTACTGGAACTTTGAGCAAATTAGAATTTATCCTGGTCAGAAAAATAGCTATCCCTTCCCTCAGACAGATATCTTGTCTGTGGGTAGGGGAATCAGATATTTGCCCCTGTTTAATCTTGTGTCAATAGTCATTTATGTTGTTTAGAGGTAGAATATATTAATATCGTGGTTGTTATCTGTTTTGGATCAGGTAGGAAATAGTGAAACATAAGCACAAATAGTTAGCATGAGACACTGTTTTGCTCTCCTATTATAAAAGTAGATTTCTTCAGTAAAACAAGGGAATTGTTAATGTTATTATTAACATAATATTTATGTTTATTATTTATTTCATACACCAATTCAAAGAAACATTTTTTTTAATTTTCCTGAGTCTTGTCCTAGAAAATGGTTATTAATATAATTTCCCTTAAGATATAAAATATTGGACTATATAACAATAGCATGTTTGTTGAAAAGGTGAAGGTGAAATTTAAATAAATGTAAATCAAATAATACAATATTGATTACCAACCCCATCCTTGTAATGCTAGAAAAGCTCTCCCTCACAAAAATTTTGTTTTTCTATGAAATATAACAATGCTTCACAATCATTTTCATACAATGATCCTAATATAAATAATATGGCATTACATTTCCTTTGCAAATGGGCTGGGCAAAGAGACAGAACAGATAAGAAATCCCTAGACAAATTTAAAAACAGTATTCTTTTAGCCCAGTTCTGACAAAGTTTCCATGGTACAAGCACAACGTAGGGACAGTATTGATGCACTGGCCAGGATTGCTAGGGTATTATGGGAGAAAAGCAGGTAGAGCTGAGGTGGTAGAATCAAAAGTGCCATCAGCTTAGAGTCCTTATATTGCTACAAACAATCCAAGTCTAATCCCTCTTGAATTCCATTGATCCTTCTCTGGCACAAATTTAGTACTAAACTTTCGTTGACTAGATTATGGTGTATATACTTGATTAAATCACATGTACTGCGATTTAATAAATGGTCACAATTCTTTGTGCCTGACAGTTATGTCTAACTGTCTCCTTTACACCAAATGTCCCCTTGTCCTTGGATTGCTGAACAACCACCACTATACTATATTCCCACTCAACATTTAATCCACTCTTTGTGGTGTTACTCTCATTTAGACTGTACCAGATGTTATTCCAAGTTTGACAACAGTATGACATAAAGTCAGATATTGCACTTTGGGTAATTTAAAATGGCAGTAAATAGCATGGCATGGCATGGATTGAATCCTTCAACAATCTCAGTTCTTTTCAGATTTCACTCTGCAGCAAATGGGCCCTTTTGATACGGGCACCCTTGGGCAGCTCCTCAGCTACCCCAAACTCAGATGCCAATTATGGCAATAACATTGCTTTTATTGTGACTTTGACTGGCTCGGTCACATTTCTGAATTAGATTACACAGTCCAAATTGTTTTCTGCTGCTTTTCAAAGAGCTCTGGTTTAGAAACTTCTATAACAATTTCACAGGCTAATAGGCGGCTTTTCTCCAGTTGTTAGGGTCTTAATGTAAGCAGCCTTTATATTGAAGTGCCCTGAAGCCAGTAAGAGAATGGACAGTTATTTATGACTGCCCTGATGAAATTAGCTGTGTATCTGATAGGTGGCTTTGTTTTCTTGATGTCTCCTAGTCCTTCATAAAGCCGTATTGTCAGAGCCCAGGGATATAGCATGTCTGTAGTTGCAACAATTTGTCAGATGTGATATCCCTAACGGAAGGGGATTTTTCCAGCAGATGGGTGCTGTTCACCCTATAGCTCACTGAATAATCAAGAGATGTCTGCAAGGACGACAAACGAGGCTTTATTTATGCTGTTTGAGATGAAACTGCTAATTAAATCCCTTGAGTTGACTCAGGAACTTACCAGCTGAGACCATGCTTAAGATGCTTATGGAAAGCCTGGAGAGCAAATGTGTCAGCACAACAGAATCCTCTTGACCACTTTAATATTTACCTTTCTCTTCAAATTCTGTGATCATCCTTAGTCTTCAGTTTTACCACTTCTGTAACCCTAAATGTTCTAGTAAAAAATATCATGTATCATTTGGATCAAAAGCCTCAGCCAGCTCCAGCTCCATTTCAGATGATACTGATATCAGGTGATATTTAAAAATTAAATATCTGGTTCTACAAATTGGATAAAGATTGAGAGGATTTTTTTTTAGGGGACTTTTAAAAATGTAGGGATATTTTTTTCTTCATACATACATGTACTCACCACACGCACTCATGCGCTACAAATGTATTCAACTTTCATCTCACCCTTTATGCTTTGCCTTTTTATTCATTCCATAGAATCTTGCCAAAATGTTATTTTAATCAAGTGGAACCAGAAGTAGTAGGAAAGAATTCTTCTGGTTCCAACTATCTTAAGAAGATAAGAAAGAAGGGTTGTTTATATATATATATATCTCGCCGAAACGTTGCAAAAAGACTCTGAAACTTACACGGGAAAAGACCCGAAAAGGCCTAGACCTGCATATATA
>JAEANM010016361.1:0-13298 GCA_017656035.1 Myanophis thanlyinensis
TGTGCGTATGTATTTCCTAACATTTGTTAAACTAAAGAAGTATTTAAGCAAGTATATATTTGCATCCTGCCATCTGCGGAAAGAAAATAATGAGGAAAGATAGACTAATTTGCAACTTCAGAATTCAACCAAACTCCCCCAAGGCCTTTTAACTTTCCAAATCTCAACAGTATGTTGAAAAAAGAAATAGTTAGCATCAAATTCATCTAAAGCAGATGCCTATCGGTATCTTAAGATCTTAATTCGCTTTAGAGTGCTCAGCTTGTGTTCCATTCTAAGTGTTTTATTACTTCTATCTTAGTCCTCTGCACATAGAAGAACGTAATTCCCAAAGGATATCAATTATTCAATAGTTTACTCAAACAAACCCATTCACAGGAAAGGAGAAGCAAATTCCAAATGCCACCCAGTCCCACCTCATATTGTATATCTAATTGCATGATGTTCTTTTGTAGTGTCACAACACTCGGGGCAATAGTATTTTATAATAGTAAAATGCAAGGAGATTCCCAAAAAGGAAACAAGATTGTAAGTACCTCTGTATTGAGACTTCTCATACATTTATCAAGAATTCCTAATATGATATCTGTGTGTGTGTACCTAGACAAGTATCCACAGTTTTCTTGGCAAGATTTTTCTTCTTCCTAGGACTGAGAGAGAATGACTGGGCTCAAGGTCACCCAAGTGGTTTTATACCTAGGCAGGGGTGTCAAACTGACGGCCTGCAGGCCAGATGCATCACACGTGGGCCACACCCACCTCATCTCCATGAAGGGTAAAAATGTCATGATGCGTCACATGACAGCAATGTGATGCCCCGAGTTTGACACCCATGTGCTTAGGGGACTAAAACTCAAATCCCATAGTTTCCAGCCTGGTACCTTAACCACTACACCCAACTCACTCTCTAATGTGATATATCAAGATCCAAAACATTAGGGTATATTTAGATCAATGTCAAAATAAATACCGTAAGTACTTAAAAGAGTATATTTTGTGCTACTTTTGAGAGTATCTCCACAAGCTGGAATATTGTGTAAATCCAAATCCAAAAACTAGTGGATAGCTAAATTTGGATTTACACAATATTCCAGCTATCCACTAGTTTTTAACTTTCTCGAATATTCCAACCCAATTCTCATCTTCAGATTACACCAAAACATATAAAAAAAATGTACTTTAAGTAATGTTATCTTCCTACACTAGTGATTAGTGCCTTAACCACTACACCCAACTGGCTTTCTAATGTGATATATCAACATCTAAAATATGAGGATATATTTAGATCAATAAGTCAAAATGTATACATATTTAAAGAGTATACATATATATTACATCTTGGATTGTATCTGCAACAAGCTAGAATATTGTATTGTCCAAATTTTGCTATCCACTAGTTTTTAACTTCCTTGAATATTTGAACCCAATCTCATCTTCAGAGTATACCAAAATATATCAAAAAAGGTATTTCAAACAATGTAATTTCTTTCTTTTTTTGACATTTTTTTTAATTTCAAAGTTTAGCAGTTGAAAAATAATAGAAAACAAGCCTTCATACAGGAGAGCTCAGGAGGATGAGAAGTTCCAAACAGTGTAGCTTCCAATGGGCTTTTCAAACACGTTTCTCTTGAATATTTCAAATTTTAATGGAACAGAATAGACTTCTGATGAATACATGGAAAAATGAAATGAGCTAGAAAGATTGATTTAGGGGAAAACTAAGGTAAATTAGTTCCATTTACATATTCCATTCTATTTGCAGGAAAGTACAATAAGACACTTGTTCCTTCATTTCCACTGCCCTGTCATTTTGTGGAAGATCTATTTTAAATGTACACACTTCCAAAGCGTCTGAGCATAGATTGCTGAGATTTTTAAAGAATAGCATTGCAATTATGTGATCTCAAACTGCTTCAATTATCAGCCTGAAGCCCTTATTGGTGAAATCCAATTTCCAAGTTCTGAAGCACTAAGAAAAACATATTTCTACCAAATTCCAGAGACATCTTTTTATAACAAGGAGTAAGATTCTTAAGGGATTTTATATCTTTCCCACAAGTCTTCTTTTCCAGATAAGCCTTCTACCATCTTACCGAAAGAAAACAAATTCCTTATTTTGAAACAGTGGCACTTTATTGCTTTCAGTATATCAAGTACATAAAGTCACGGGAGTTAAACAAAGATTAACTCTCTTTTGATGCAATTACCCCTGCCAGTGAGCTGCAATTTCAGTTATTCATATGCAGTCAAAAGCTACAGTTATCTGAAAATTGCTTTGGTATATGATGCTTAACAGCTTGAATAACTGGTGAACATTTTTTTTAGAATATGAAAGGAATGGAAACCTTCTTTGAAATATACTGCCTTGAAACTGCAAAATAGTTCATGCATGAAAAAAAAAAAACAAGTGGGAGGTGTCACTGGGTTATATATGACAAGAATAATATGAATTTTGTCCTACAGGTTGTTGTGAGCATGACCAAGCAATCCTTGTAGTTGTTGTAAAGTGTTATCAAGTTACAACAGTCATTATAAGTTGAACTCAAACTTCTAAATGGAGATAAGATGATTACTGTATAATTCTTAAAAGCAACAAATAACAAGAATGATATGAATTCTGTCCTACAAGTTGTTGAGAGCATGACCAGGAAATCCTTGTAGTTCTTCTTATAAAGTCTTATCAAATTATAACAACCATTATAACTTGAAGTCAAGAATCAACAATGGAGACAAGATGACTACTTCATAATCCTTACAAGCAACAAATAACTCAACAAGAATGATATGAATTGTGTCCTACACGATTGTTGAGAGAATGACCAGGAAATCCTTGTAGTTCTTATTAAGTCTTATCAAATTACAACAACCATTATAACTTGAAGTCAAGAATCAACAACAGAGACAAGATGATTACTGTATAATTCTTAGATGCAACAAATAACTCAACAAGAATGATATGAATTCTGTCCAACATGCTGTTGAGAGCATAACCAAGAAATTATTATAGTTTGTCTTATAAAGTCTTATCAAATTAGCACAACCAGTTGAAGTTCAATTTCAATTCAAATTCAATTTCACTGTACACATGTTGTGCATTGACAATAAAGATTTGGATTTGAATCAATGAAGACAAGGTGACTACTGTATAATTCTTAGATGCAATAAACAATTAACATTAAAACTCGCTTCAGCCCTAATATCCAGCCAGGTGATATCGATTATGTTGCTAAGGTTCTTCTGAAAAAATCCATAAAACCAATTGGTATGGGATGTTAGGTGGGTATGATCTTGGGATAAACAAGGAAGAGCCAAGGAAAGGATCAGATAAAGGCAGTTTAGTCTGCAAAGGGCATTGGAGAGCAGCAAACACCTCAACTATAAATTCAATGGGAAAGAAATGTATTTTTAGACTTGTAAGATTCTGGTAATGTAACTTTACAGTAAAGTAGAATTATTTCATCTTGCTGTGCTTCCCGTCTGAGCTACCTTGTAAGGCTAATACCAACAAAAAGGTACATTACATTATTTTTTTGTTTTATTACAACAACCTTTCAGGTATTTTTCTGGGGTTAATTTTTGTTTTATTTTGTTTTTTGGGTTGGGAAATGTTTCTGTTTTTCATTTTTTTCTCTAAAGTCTTCACGTTGGAACGTTCAAATATTTTCTGGAACAGCCATAGATGGAAGAAAGACTCCCAATTCATTAGGATACCACTTTAGAACTGTCGTAGGAAACACACCACTAACATGACTTGATCTAAGAATATTTTCTGTTTCTCAAGCTAGCTCTTCTATTAATTCATGAGTATTATCAGTTTGATAGATTAGTGTTTTGAATAAGGTATCTTCCCTCAATTACACGAAATTGAGCAGCACCCTTAAGAAGCATCTTGAATAGCTTTTTAACTACTACCTAAACCTTCATAATGAGGTCAAAATTATGTCTTCTGTTTCTTCCGGATTTCATTATCTACTAGACACAAATAAAATCTGCACAATTTCTTGCACTACAGCTTTCAGATTCACCCGCTGTACTCTTTTAATGAGACAAGTAAGTCCCTGTGTGTCAGAAATTTGCAGCCAATTCTGCCATACATTAACGGCTTTAAGTCAGAAAACAAGACTATTGAAAAACTGATTTTCCTGCCTGAGTGTGGGATAGAACACAAATAGACCTACCACACTTAAGTTGCACAGATCTGGATAACTGATAGAACAGTAGCTTCAAGAGATGGAACATTATAATTCTTTGCTGCCGTATGGTCCTGATGTTGTTGCCAAATACAATAGACCCGGCAATGGGTTCAGAGGTAAAATTTAGCAAGTTCTAGCAGGTTCGCTAGAACTGGTAGTAAATTTTCTAAGCAGTTCAGAGAACCGGTTGTTAAAAGAAATCTCCTTTTTTTTTCCACTTTACAGTGTTAATCCTGTAAGGAAGGCAGGAAAGAAACATTCTGGTGTTGTTTCTAGACTAATCTTTATTGTCCTGCTTACAGAAACTGCCCACCCAATCACATAACCTCCCCCTAGCCACGCCCACCAAGCCACGCCCACAGAACCGGTAGTAAACAAAAATTGAATTCCACCTCCATAAGATTCCTTGACTTCAGATTTCCTTCTGTTCTCTTAAAAGACCCTCTGATAGTTGAACTTGAGACAACATCAACATCTGATGTTGCACCTCTCATGTTTTGGACATTTATTTTACACTAGCCTCAAGGTTTACAATATAGCAAAAAGAGGGAACCATCATTCAGTTCCACATGTATCTGATAGTTTGTTTTTTTTCCCTCACCTGAAATAAGTACATACAAATAGAAATATTTCATATTTTCGGAGAAAATAAAAGGAAGTAGAGAAAATTGTAAAAGATGGCAGGTATAAGAGCTGTCGAACATCAGCAACAGAGTTGTCAAAATCTGGAATACGTTACCCGGTTGTCTCAGCTACCAACTTTCACAGTTTTAATTCTATCTTAACTTCATATTCCTAAAGGTACATATGTGTAAGTGCACTAGTGTGACTATCGTCCCTGTCTGTTGTGACTGTCATATTTTATTTTATTTTTCATTTTGCTCATTCAAACTTGTAACTTCCATTTGATGAATAAACAAGTTGAAAAAAATACAACTCTGAGTACTTTAAAAGATCAGCCATTGGCTGGAGAAGAGGAACTTACCTACATTATCTACACAAATCTACACTAAACTTATCCCTTTTTTTGTCTGTCCTCCTTTCCACCCACTCTTCCTGTTATATCTCTATCTCTATTCCTATCTCTTTCTCTTTCTTTCTTTATTCTTTCTGCTGTAACTTCCTTTTCTTGCCACCCTATTTCCACTATGAATGTTATCTTTAATTAGAAGTGCAGAAAAAACAGTTAGTACAAACCTGCCTTCCATTGAGGACCTGTATATTACACAAAAAGAAATGTGGGAAAATACATACAGACTACTCACATCCTGGACATAAATTGTTTCAACTCTTACCTTCAAAATGATGCTATAGGGCATTGCACAAAGAAAAACTAGACACAAGTACAATTTTTCCTGAACGCCATCAGTCTACTAAACAAATAATTCCCTCAACACTATTTACTAAGTCTGCATTACTATTATTCTTCTAATCGTTCCTATCTCCCATCCCTCCCTCTATTGTTGTTGCTTGTATCCTTACAATTTATACTGATTGTTTCCTAGTATAATTTGATTGCTTATTTGTACCCTATAACTATCGTTAAGTGTTGTATCTTATGATTCCTGATGAATGTACCATTTCCTTTAATGTACACTGAGAGCCTATGCACCAAAGACAAATTCCTTGTGTGTCCAATCACACTTGGCCAATTCTAATCCACCCATCCATCCATCTATCTATCCATTCTTCCACTTCTGCTGGAAAAATGAAGACACATAATGTTTAATTGCTTATCTAGCATAAGTCTTATCTGACATATGAAAGGAAAGGGTATGTTCAGGGTATGTTCAAGGAGTGAATCTCATAAATGGGCTAATTAATTTTAATCAGTTCTTATTAATCCAATTAATATTGAATGCTTTGCCTTACCCCAGCACTTTTACATTGGCTAGCTGGTATTTGTGTATACATTCACATCAACACACAAGTAAGTGAAACATATTATTGATTGGAAGTGGTCTCTATCAATGATCAAGTTATAATAAGTATAAAAATACTATTTAGATTAACAGGCAGGGTTTGTTAGTTATTTGTCTGAATAAAATCCTCAAAGTTCCACCATTTTCTTTTCTCCCTAAAGCAACCGTCGGCAATGGTTCTCTCACTTGGAAGTTTGTGGGAATCAGTGAACTTCTAACTAGAAATTGTAAAAAACTTTTCAGGATCAAGGTATGAAGCTTCGATACCAGAAGTATTGGCTCTTCTGGAAGATTATAAGTTTCTATAGGTACCTGACATTTTAGTAATCCTTCCCAAGGGGAAAATATATACTGTATATTTCTTCTGCATTTAAGAATTGCTTTTAGCTAGATTATTTGATTTCCCATTCATTGCCAAATAAATAAATAAATAAATAAAGTTAGCCTGTGTAACAGGGTCACCACTAAAAACTGACTTGCTTCTGTGAAGTTTATTGCTCTGTTTCATGTTAATCTGCATTCTTTGAGTGATCTATTAAAATATATATTTCTACATGATAAAATGGTATAGGAAATAGCAGGTGTTATGTAGGCTGACAGGAACTCAGTTATATTACTCTCTTTGATATGGGAAACCACTAAAGTATGTGTTTGAGATTGCATTATGGCACAGATTTCATATGAAAAGACAGAACAGTTGATTAAAATTGAATTTTTTAGAGAAAAATCATTCAAGACATCTTACTGCTTTATACATCCCATTTATCTCCAGACCGATATATAAATATGACTTTTTATTACACTTCGTATGACAATAAAAACAGGAAAAGGGAGAGAAACCTAATATGTTATTGGCTTTTAAAATTAAAAATTAAGTAATATAATAATAGATTTTGCACATCTATTTGGAATGCAAATATAAAGCCTGTATACACATCCCCAACTAATCAGGAATCATTTCAATGCTGCTCTAATCTATATAATACTGACAAAACAATTAATCAGTGGGAAAATTGGCCTCCAGAAGTTGTGGTACCACCAGCACTGGAGGTTTTTAAGAAGCGATTGGACAACTATTTGTCTGAAACTAAGGTTGGACTAGAAGATCTTCAAGGTCCCTTCCAACTCTGTAATTCTGTTATATTAATTCTTCATCAACAGAAGATTAGACAGTTTTCCACAGAAAACTGGTAATCACATTCATCCTAAGACCAAGTGCTTTTCTTACACAACTTTGCTTCAAGAAATAGTCACTTTAATTAAATATGTGAAGGAAAAACTGCTTATTCCAATAGTTTGGGATCAAAAATACATTACCTTGTTGCTTCCATTTGGCCTGAAGTCTATAGTGAAGCTTGTTTCAAACAAATGTCTGGTTTTTAATCAGGTAGACATTATAATTATGCCCAAACCAGACAAGTATCAACTGTCTGTTCTCTTTGCAGACCTATTTCCTTGATAAATGTGAACACTAAAATGCTAATCACTACTTTGGCCTACAGATTATTGGATGTTTTTCCAACTATCATCCACCCAATTCAGGGTAAATTTATATTGGGCTGTCAAACTTCTGACAACATCAGATTTTTCAGTAAAGTTCCTGTTTCAATTCCAAACAGCCAAGACATAGCAGATATAATTCTTTTTGAGAAAGCTTCTGATATGTTCTCTTGGCTGTTGTTGAGGTGAATTTTGATTTATGTTTGATATCTGCAAAGTTTTATACATGAGATGATTTATTCAACTCCTAAATTACAAGTGATTGTTAACAATGTCTCTTCTCTATAGATGAATTGATATCAAGAAACACGTCGCACATTCTTTCTCCTTTTCTTTTTAATGTGACTTTAGAACCTCCTTGATTGCATAGTTAAAGGTTTTAAAAATATGGATAGAATTACAATGAGGGGCAGAAGATAAGGTTTTATTATAGGGCTGATTAAGTTTTATAAATAGATTAGGACTGTTCTTAACCTTATCTTATTAATGCAGTCTGAGGTGCTTAAAAACTAGTATAAATCTATTTGGTGCAATTAGGTCACAATCACAATTGAGAGATATAAAAATTGGGGGTTTAGATTTTGTTCATTCTTCTTTGTTTATCTTGGCTAAAGAAGCTCTAGAAACCCTTCTCAAATCATAAATAAACTTATCCCTTGTTTTCATGCAGATAAAATATGTCTAGACCAGAGTTTCCCAACCTTTCCAGGTTGCATTCTTGCAAGGCTCAACATTCTTGGTTTGACTACATTACAGGTTTTTTTGTTTTAATCGCAATAATATGGGCACTAACAACTGCTTTAAACTTAATGTAAATCATTCCAAACTTGACTACAAAAAAATATGACTTTTGTAATAGAGTCGTCAAAGTCTGGAATGCTCTACCTGATTCAGTTGTCTCAGCTACAAATTCTCATAGTTTCAGTCGCAAATTGACTCCCATGGATGTTACATCATACCTAGGTGGTCAGTAGAGGAGGTGTGCACAAGTGCACTGATGTGCTTATCGTCCCTGTCATTGCATTTTTTATTCTTGTGTTCGTGTTTTTGTTATTGTTTGACAAATTCTAATAAATAAAATAAAGAAAGGAATGTGTTCATGCATGCACATGCATGAGCGCTCATGATATTCACAGCAATGCTCGCATGAACAGGGCCACAGGCACCTGCAACAAGGCTCACCAAGTGGGGCTATGTAAGTGTATACCGGCCAGCCCCTGGCACAGCCCAATGACGATTAGCCAGCAGTCCAGTAGTGGGCCATGGACCACAGGTTGGGGACCCCTGGTCTAGATGGACAATCTAAAAGTGTTGACCATCCTCAAAGAAATATTTTTAAAAGCAACTGGATTTTCTGTAACTTCATTTTCCTGCCTCTCCCATGTCAGGTAACCCCATTGTATCCTTTTTCTTTTTCTTTTCAAATTTGCACCATTAGTCAGATAAATATCATAAAGAGACAGTTTAGTCTAGGGATTAAAACAACGGGCTAAAAACCAGGACACTGTGAGTTCTAGTCCTGCCTTAGGCATGAAAACCAATCGTTCTCTTTCAGTCACAGTGTCTGGATCAGTGGTGGGATTAAACGGTTTGCACCGGTTCGTGAGAACAGTTTGTTAACTTTCTGAGCAGTTAGGAACAGCACTGAAAAAAGTGACTTATGGCCATTTTTCATACTTACTACCATTGCAGCATCCCCATAGTCATGAGAGGTCAGGTGCGGTGAAGCGCCCCTTGATGTGAGTGACATTGAGTTGGCCACGCCTACCCAGTCACATGACCACAGTCACACCTACCCAGCTGGTTGTTAGGGCAGAGACCCAATTGTTAAATTATTTGAATCCCACCACTGGTCTGGTTCATGCAACAGTCTAGTCAGTTAATTCCTGTTTCACCCAAATGGATCAACGCTCAATCGATATGAAGCTGACCCTGCACTTGCAGAAATACATTAGAAAGGAAGGAAAAGTCAAATAAATATCATACATGAATAGAAATCCAGATTTTGTCATTTTCAGAGAGAGAGAAAGAACTTAGCACACACCATAACAACTTATCGCGTGGAAAAGAAAGGGATATAGTGGAGGAAAATATAATGTGTGGTTAAGTTCTGAGTCATTATCTGTAATTAACTGGTGGTGGCATCAGCTGAACTGTTGACGAGACAGAGATATGGTTGCAGACATGCTTCAAGTGAAGCAGCTAATCGATTTGATGGAATGAATGTGGGTGGCAAAGGGGAGGGGGGAACCGGCCATTAAGTTTCTGCCAAAGAATGAGCAACTGTTATTAACAATGACAAGGGATGGCAGAAGAACAGATATTTTTAAGATGAGCCGAGGAATTAAATCCTCAATCACTTTTTGGATTTGAAGGACCATTCTCATTTGTTTTTTTTCCCCCTTAATCGGAACTATAACACTCCCAATATCTGAGTTATGGAAGTTTTTAGATTCTGGAAAAATTAGATGGAAAGATGGAGAGATAAAGAGATGGATGTAGAAATGAAGAGAATTATTGTTATGGCAATAGAGAGGAATGCATGACAGTAAGGAGACATGCGAGAAGAACAGATAGAGAGATAAGACGACTAGTTTGGAAAAAGCAATGTTGGAATATCTTACAATATGTGCATAAGGTTTAACATTTAGTCATATGCTTGGATCCAATGTGTTTTCTTGCTAATGGAAGGGATTTTTTTTTTCTCATGGTGGAACTGTATTGAACCTACAGTAGAACAACGTTGGAGTATGTTGGAGAGGAAAAAAATCTAACAATTTTACATAGCTTCTCCTTCGATTTAATTTATAATTCATCAGTATACGTACACATACAAATACAACCTGTCAGGTGAAAACAACCAGAACCAATCATGAGGAGTTTCAACAGGAGTTTTATTGCTAGTCAACTAGGCTACACAAATCTCACTAGACTGTCTGCATTTCCTTGGAGATGGCAAGATGAGAGCTTCAAAGATACTGGGGGAGGAAGAGTTAAGTTTGTGCCATTTGTTGTAGTACAATGACTCTAAACTAGATCCCTGCTTAACACTTCCCTCCAATTTAGCTGGAATTTCCACCACACAACCAGCCTATAAACTCTCTTGTATACGGTATCTTCCTGATTAATTGTATAAGGTATCTTCCTGACTAATGACTTGTATTAGTCATACTTCCTGATAATACCACCTCTACTTCTTTCATCGGTTCAATGGTAAAGAAGGAAGAATATGGCACTGGATACATTGGATGCTATCTGGCCGCCTTTCCCTCATATTCATCCAGGATAGATTATCTCAGAGAAAATGTGGCTCTTACTTACTCTATGTGATAGCTAAACGTCTATGGAGATTCTCATACTTCCAAGTCATAGTTGTCTCAAAGGTGCTTTTCTTTCTTTCTTTTTTATTTTTCTAAAAGGCAACTGGACTGTTTTCCTTTCTAAGACTGGGAAGAAAATACACATTCTAAGAAGATCACCAATCAGGTCCAATTCTTTGTATGAAATTTGTAGTTATCAAAAAATTAGTAGAGATTCTTTTTTGTCCTTTCTTTATGGATATGCATTTTCTCCATTGAAGAAAGTAATGCAACTCTTTTAATGACTTCTTATTCATTCTGAAAGGCTGTTGAGTGGCCAACTTTGTAATACTGACAATGGAACAAGCCTAGAAATCAATATTCAAAGCAGGATGAACATGTCACCAGAAAAAAAAAGTCAGGCTAGAAAATGCCACTTTATATGGTGTTTACTTTGCACATTTTATTTTAATAATATGTGATAAAGTTGAAAGGGAAAAAAAGTCTTTTGTGCGCCTAAATGCCTGCAGTTCCTAACCGAGCTTCATAGCTAGGATTATTTCATTTTTCAAAATATATTTGTAGCATATAAGTTCTAAGGGGAAAACATATTTTGAATAAGTCTTTGGTATATTGCTGGCATCATTATAAAGTTATACAACCCTAAGATTCCCAAATTCCAAGTTTTTGCTTTTATTTTTTTTTAAAATGTCAAACTTAACTTGAAAACATTTGAGAGTATTTTTATCCTGAGTAGAACATTCTATTTTTACCCTATAGCTAATAATTCTTCAGATCAGTATTTGGCACATTAAATACAGTTGCCAGAGAATAGTCTCACTGGATAAAATAAGCCTTATTTCCAAACAAATATACATACTGAACGTTTGTCCTGGGATTCATCTAGCAAATGAATCAAAGTTCAGAAACAAGATTTGGAAGTCAACAGATGGAGTGGGTTTTCATTCCCACAAGGCACAATGCTAGAGCTATGAATACAACCTAGCATCCATATCTTATTAACTGAAGTCCCAAACAGCCAATCAACTAATGAACTCTAAAAATCAGAGTAAATCTTGTTTATTTTCACCCCTTCTTATGGATCATATGTGAACACTAATAGTAGCCTTCAAGCAGCTTCAGTAAACATCATATTAAGCATGGGAAACTGTAATCGCATGTCTTTTGGTACAATTTGTCTAAGCATCATGAATGAACCAATCAATTCCTTGTGTTAACCTTCAATAGTTTTCATTTTTCAGCCTCAATGCTGGTAGGAAAGTGATCTAATTTGTTTATAAACTCAATATATGACAACATGAGTCATTTCAAAGAAGCATTTAACATCACCTCAAAGCCCTGATTTTTTTCTTCTTCTTGGAAGGATGTGTGGATTAAAGTAATTAGCCAAGCAGTTTGATAAATACAATATCAATCTTCTTTTCTTATCACATTCCATTCTAATTCCCATAGATGTGGCAAGATGATAAGTAATCCCCCACAAACATCTGCCCATTAGTGATAGATTCAGCTCAGGAAATACTCATCTTACAGCTCCAGTTTATCAATTAAATGAGAAAATCCTAAATTCCATATATACTGAAACATTGAAATTTATGAGAAGTAATAGTGAGCAAATGCTGATTTGTTTATTTTTTTTTTTACAAAGAAAGCATTTCTTGATAAAGTGCTGATCCCATGAAGAAACTCAACTAAATAGAAACACACTGGTTGCTAAACCAACAACACAAGACTATTTCAAACACCACCACACATTCAAAAACAAAATCAGGTTTATAAAGGTGATGTATTTAAGCATCCATTTCTGTGTTTCCATTCCTTGTTCATGCTTTTAATAGGTCCCCTCCTTCTTCAGAGACCATTTAATGAAGCAATAAATTAATTTGTACTTTGAGTGAACTCTTTAATCCTTTTTTGTTCTCTCCCTCCTTGCAAATCTATGCACACTCCAGAATTTGCATCCATTAGCATAAGACTGCATTAATGACTCCACAGTTCTGCTAGGACAAGCCCTGTTACTCCAATCAATCTCAATCTCAACATTGGGAAGGGGAATAGCACCAGTTAGCTTTATCAAAGAAAGCAGAATAGACCCAAAATTTATACCTGCTACCTGTTGTAGATGTGATGTATCCTCAACTTCTAAAACAAAAAGCAGAAAATATGGACAGGCTAGTCCAGGGGTTGGGAACATATGGCTCGCGAGCCAGGTGTGGCTCTTTTGAGAATTTTATCTGGCTCGAAGAAAAAATAAGTCTCGTCACCAGAAGCCCTTGTGGGCAAGCAACATCGCGGCTGCCATTTTGAAAATGGGCAGAGTGGCGGCCGCCATTTTGGATGACACACGAGGAAGCTGCAAACGC